>JAPDNY010000013.1:26639751-26719751 GCA_029375565.1 Gekko gecko | reverse complement strand
GTTGGAAAGTGGATTGAAAGTGGGTTATTTAGTGTGTGTAACCACAGCCTAAGCTTCCTGGTTAAATTTAGGTACAGTAGCTGTTTGTGCCAAATCTATGCCTTTTTGTCTTCACTGTTTTACAACCAGGTACCAATGTCTGAGCATTCTTGGGGGGGAAAGGACAGAAAGCCAGTCAGTTCCCTTTCAAAAGAATTGTCAGGTATTAAGCGGGAATCGAAAGATGTTTTTAGAATGCTCCTGGACTTCCAGGCAAAGTCTAGCAAACTGCAGGTCCAAGGATGCTCCTACTCATGACAGTAAATCAAATTATTTTGTTACTTTAAAAATAGAGGACTCCGTCTAAGAACAAAGTACTGACACAGAAGGAAGGGGCAGATTAAAATAGCAACACAGGAGTCTCACCTGTTCTTGTTTGACTAATTATTACCTCACTGAGTGCTGCATGTAGCCAAAGGGTGACACTATCCCTGCAGCTTCCATATATAACCAGTTCCCCAAATTTGCACATTCGAAGCTGTTGAGTCAACAGCATGCTGAAAAAAATAACGTTAGCAATCAGTTGTGGGACATGTGTGTGAGAGAGGCAGCATGGTGGACGTGGGAGGCACAAAGAGACATGGAAAGAGACATGGAATGTGTGCAGACAGAACCAAGTTTGGGATCAGGGCATAGAACACACTCTGCCAACACTGTTCATGCAAGACTCATAGCGACACACATTTCTTTCACTACGATATGCAAACACTCTCACTTGTGGAGTTAAGAATACCTTTGGGAGCGCTCATGATACTTATTTATTTTTATTTATTTAGGGAATGTGTATGCCACCTTTCCTGTGTCCAGCTCCAAGCGGCTTACAAATTAAAACTATACCATAAATTGTAACTGCACTACACCAGTACATCACTTGCCAATGGCTCATTTTATATTTGACTGGGGCAAAAGCCAGATTGACCTACAATGAAATTCTCTTTCAAGAAACACAGGACTGCACATCCTGTTTCAGTCAGTTCTCTACCCTAGACTGGCACTCTTAAATTTTTTTATATTAATCCCAAAACTGTATTAAATAACAAGTTACAAATCTTGGAGCAGGGATCACTGGGAGTGTGGGGGAGAGGTAGTTGTGAATTTCCTGCATTGTGCAGGGGGTTGGACTAGATGATCCTGGAGGTCCCTTCCAACTCTATGATTCTAAAAGAAATGAATAATCCTTAAGTAACAATTTCTTATATTCAAAATATAAATACTAAAATTAAACACTACCCACTTATACAATTAATATGATGTGTACACACACACACACACACACCTTCTTCATACAGAGCTCATGTCGCAATATAACCTTCTTAGTATATTACTACTGTTGACTCTAACCCACTATTTCATATACTGTTGAGAATCACAAGCTTGGTCTGCTCTTTGTGTTTAATTTTATTCCAGTTTGCTGTGAACAGAGACTATACTTGGACAAATAATGATTGTTCTTTTACAGTGCATTCCCTTCAATTCTTAGACTGGAATGCTTTTGCAGTGGGGATGCACACCCATAGCCGAGGATGGACATGCCAGAAGAGTAACCTCACTCGCCTTGCATGGCGTTCTATCCCCAACAGCGGATGGCCAGGTACCCCTCTGCAATCAACAGGAAAGATGCAGACCACCACTCTCCCTCCTGTTGCTTATCCCAAGCCTCAGATATTCAGAGGTAAACTGCCATTGAACATGAAAGCTTCATTTAGCCACCATGCCTAACAGTTTTCCCCAAACCTATCTTGCATGAATGCATTCAACCCTTTTTTGAAGCCATGTAAACTAGCTGCTATCACTACATCTTGTGGTGGTGAATTCCACATTCTGCACAGAGATACTTCCTCCCGTTAGC
This sequence comes from Gekko gecko, assembly GCA_029375565.1. Taxonomy (NCBI): domain Eukaryota; kingdom Metazoa; phylum Chordata; class Lepidosauria; order Squamata; family Gekkonidae; genus Gekko; species Gekko gecko. The sequence goes on along the minus strand of JAPDNY010000013.1, from coordinate 26,717,863 downwards.
TCTGAACTAATTGTCAATGCATATCACTGAGCAATCCTGAGTTCGTGTTGCCAAAAAAGAAAATTGTCTCTATCAATTCTTCCCATGCTGCTGGTAATTATATAAATATTTATCATGCTCCCCCCTTCCTCTTTTAATAGCCTTGTCTTCCAAAATTAAGACGTCCTACTAAATGCTTCAGCTTTTCCTCCTAAAGAAGGTATGACAACCTCTTAACCATTTCAACCCTGCATTCTTATCAGTGGGACAACTGGCACTCTCAACAGGATCAAAAGACTTGGACAATTTTCTGTTGTTGGAGATATAAGCTTATTCGAGGCCCTTAATAGTTAAAAATAGGTAGGGATTTTTTTTAAAAAAAAAATAAACATTGGTGTCTATTCATAAATCTTTATACATATTATACACACAAACACATACATATATATATATTTAATTCAATCTGGTGCTAGCCTCAGAGAGGTTGGCATTGCAATTTGATTACCGCAACCATACTTTTTAACTGCTGTCAAAAGAGACAGTGTCTTGTATAAACAGCTGCCGGAACACATGCCTGCTTTCCAAAGCCCCAGCTTTAAATCATACAATGGTGATGAGTCTTTATCTGACACTAATACTTTTTAACTTCATCAGGACAATTAAAATGAATTGCAGCTAAATGCTCACACAAGAAACCCTTGTTGCATAGTAACATGCTTTGTATATCACAGGAAGGAGGAGAAAACAAGAAGGGGAGAGGGAACTTGTCAAACATAGTTTTACCTAGAGAGTGCAGAATTTGATGGCAGAGGAGGGAGAGAAACAAAATCCTTAAGGGGAAAAGCTAAAAGAAATTGCAGTTTTCCAGTTTAAAGAAAATCAGAATTAAGGAGGTAGACAAGGGGCAGAGAAACTGGACAGAAAGTTTGCTCCCAAAATGTTAAAATTTGATGGGCAGTAGATTCAGGCTGGACAAAAAGACTATGACCGATTTCCCACAAGTAGCTGCGCTGCCCTTGCTTTTCCCTTTCTCTGATCTGTATTCGTCAATTTCCCACTACTTGCTGCGCGGCCGCATTTTGACCCACAGCATCCCCCAATTTCCCCACGTCTTCTAGATCCTTGTATTTTGAGATTGAGAAGATGCAGGGAAAATTGGGAGATGCTGCGGGTCAAAATGCCGCCGTGCAGCAAGTAGTGGGAAATTGACATATACAATCAGGGGAAAGGGAAGAGTGAGGGCAGTGCAGCTGCTTGTGGGAAATCAGTCAAATCAGTGATTAACTCGTGGAACTCTCTGTTGCATGATGTGGCCACTAATTTTAGATAGCTTTAATAGGAAATCAGACAAATTCGTGGAAGGTTAAAGATCTATCAATGGCTGTAAGCTACGATGGCTCAGGTTCAGTCAGAGGTACCTCTGTATTTAATTTGTGTGTGTGAGGAGAGAGACAACTGGTGCCTGGGAAACAGGATGCTATGCCAGGTGGGACATTTCTTTGATCCAGCAGATTGTTCAAATGTTCTTATGCAGCTGTATGAAAATGCTCCAGCGTAAGCAGCTAAATTGTGCCTAGGAAGAAGGCTTGTGATGAGCATCTTAGGAGTTCATATAAAGGAGATGCAGATTAAGACTGCAGGGTATTAAGTGCATGACCATTTACCCTAGAAAGTTAAGGTAGCAAGATAAAGATTCAAAAACCTTTTATGATGATTTCTTTTTGCTATCCAAAGACAATGGGAACTATGTGTGATGCAAGAGATCTGTGATCAAGATCTTGCATGAAATTGTCTTTCTTAAAAAGCTGCTGGGGTGAGGGAGTACAGTATGTGAATTGGGGTCAGGGAGTGGTAACCCTTTTCACCTTAGCAGAACTAGAACAAAGAAGCCTTTTCAAAGGTGGCCCCTGTTCTCTTTTATCGTCTTTCAGAAGAAGTACTGAAAAATGACTTTTGAACTTTTGTAAAACTTTATTGATCATTTTATTGATACCCGTAAAAGGGCTTGGAATTTGGGATATACTAGTAAAATAATTGTTTAAAACAATTAAGATGAATTTGAAGCTTTGATGTCTAGACATTAAAATCCATGCAAGTTACATATATCTGGCATTTCTTCAAAGGTTAGCAGAAAACATTTTCTAGGTCAGATTTCAGGCTCCTCAGAAGTAGCTGGTACCAAGCTTCTCAGGGCAGAACTCAGATTATTAATCCAAGTGTACAACGGTCTCTGAATGCTCACAGAGGACAAGCCTTTAGCCTAATTCAAACAGTGTTTGAGCAGGCTGAAGCAGGCTGAACTTCCCATGGAGTTTCAGCAGCCAGAAAACAATGCTGTCCAGAAGTAACAACTCTTGGTGGTTGAATGAATCTGTCTTCTAACAGTGCCTGACAAATAGATTCAACTACATTTAGCAAATACTCCTTTCTTTTAAAGTGGGTTCTACACCTTTTAGGCAGGAGATCTGTGGTCAGGATCCCTCCCTCCCTTAAAGATAATAGCCGTGGGGAGGGGAGAAGAGAATATGGCTTGGGGCCAGGGAGAGGCATCCCTTTTGCCATATTGAATCTCCAATGTAAATTGTGATTGACCAGTTGCCCTGCTGTCAGGGAGAAAAGGGGTCTTTGGGAATGAGGCTGAGGAGGCAGGAGATGATTCCTTTGGAGGGAGCCATTCCTCAGATGGTGAACCAATTCCCTCCCATACCAAGGATACCATTCTGTGGATGGCAGTGGGAAATCTGACCCTTAGTAATGTAGAGAGAAGGGTCAGTGATGGGCATATGGAGACACGTCTCCCAGGGACAAAGAATGTAGATCTTATATGGTCCAGGGATGTCGAATTCATTTGTTATGAGGGCCGAATCTGAAACAGATGTTAATTTATTGGGCCTGGCCATGTATGCCACAAAATCTAATCCCAGGTACTGAACATATAAATTTTATAAAGGACACAGGCAAACTCAATTAACAATATCATTTCTTACTCAAAATACAAACAAAAGCAATTGATCCCTAGCAGTGAAAGCAACTGATTTACTGGGGGAACCCACAAAAGCCCCAATAAATGTATTTAATCATATGCAAGGAATACCATAAGGGGAGGGGGGATATCTTACACTTACATATTAATTAGCTACTTTTTGTATACAGGGCACTTTTAGGAGACGAGCCATCGTCCTTGCAAGTAAATAAGGCAGCTTTTCAGCACCCCCATACATCCAGCCTCAGCAGCTGAGCATGGCTACAATCTGTCTCTTACTCTTTGTTTCCTCTCTTTCCCCCATCCCGTCTCTAAGGAGCTCAGTGATGCACACCAGACTTCCCCCTCCACCATCCCATCTCCACCACCATCAACAACCCTGAGAGGTGGGTCAAGTGGAGCAACTGGCCCCAGATGACAGCGTCCTGGCCCAAGAGGGGGGAGGATTGAACCAGGCTCTTCTAGATCTCCATACCACCAGCTCTCATCCCTCTTGCATTTCCCACAGAAGCGGTCGGCCTGAGGGAAGGCCTGGCTGAGACTCTGGGGAATTTCAGACAGATGATATAATCCGGAAGAGGAACGGTTCCCAAACGGTTTCTGGTCTGGCATTTCAGACAGAACCATTTTAGAACCGGTTCCCTACCGGAATATATTTGTAATTTCACACAGAATCGCTTCTGTCCTGTTCAGGAAACGGGGCTGAAGCGTTTTACCTGTCAACCGCTTCCAAGTAGTCGTCAGTTTCTTCTCCTGGATCCGATACGCTTTTTCACCGCCTTTTTTCGCCCACGCGGGCGATCTCCAGCTTTTTTTTTTTTGAACGTTTGCATCATAGCAACCCCATTGGAATGCCTGCAGTGTTGTTTTATAGCACTATAGTGCTATAGCGCTCTCAAACGAACATTTTTTTTAAAAAAAGGTGCGGCGGGAAACGGCAGGAAAACAAAGCGGTGCAGTTTGAATTGCCAAACCGCTTCTGATTCGGCTCTTTTTCGGTCAGGGAAAGCCATGTGTGAAATGGCAGCCCTGTACCGGTTTACTTCAAGACAAATCAGAAACGGCTCCAATCCGGCAGAATCTCGGTAATGTGAAATTCCCTTCTTTCTGAAACCTCCAGGGGCACTTTTTGTACTCTCCCGTGACCCTCAGAGCAGCATGCAGAAGACAGCCCAGTTGCTTCCCACTCTGCATGCTGGCCCTCCTCCTCCTCTCTTCCCCACTGACCCTGTTTGTTCGCCAGCTAACTGCCACTCTGTATGCCCACTCTTACCAACCTCCCTCACGGTCGTCATCTGAAAAAATGCGAAGCCAGCTGGTGCCGCAGTGGCAGTACAGGCTGCTCGGTTCCACCCCCCCCAGGCACTGGCTTCTCCAATCCTTGTCGAGCTGCAGTCAGAGAAGGCGGGAGGGAAAAACACCATACTGCCTCTTTCTTTGCCTGCAATTTCATTCCCCCCACACTAGTTTAACTTAGCCTCTTAGCCCCACCCCCTTGACAGCTTCAACCACACACACACCTCATTACATGCACCTGCTCGAACCCCCAAGCAGCTTCCTGTCTTCCCTCCCTCATACCAATTGCTCACAGGCCAGGAAACAGCCCTGGACCAGCCGAATCTGGCCCCGGGCCTTATGTTTGACACCTCTGTTATATGCTGTCTAGATAGTAGTGTGTAGAGGAATAGTTTTATTTGCCAGGCAAGATGTTGCTAGCCAAGAGGTCGAGGACCTCCAAGAGAGGGGCTCCATTTGAAAAATGAAACCATATCACTCAATATCAAAAAAGGTCACAGAAAAGCTGTTAAACTAGCTCCTAGGTGAAAGGCTGAAGGAGCTAGAGAGCATCCAGCTTGAGAGGACTCATCTTTGTGGGATGATAGGTTAACTGATCTAGGTTACGTAAATAGGAACAAGTTAAAACTTGAAAGAGAGAGTACCAGGAAATGTTGGCTGTTTAAGGTGCACGCTAAAGAAGTTTGGAGAATGGAATGAAATATTAAATGACACCATATAGTTGGCATTTCAGGAATCTGTTGGGATGGGGGAGTGGAATCAGTGGGATATGCCTATCTCAGGAAATATTAGCTAGTTGGAAAAGGCAGAGAAGGATATATCAGTGGTAGGGCAGCTTTATATATGATTAAGAATAAGGTCCATTGTGGAAATAAATACAAGGAGCTCTAGAAACAGGCTCTGGGAAAACGCCCCAGCCTTGGGCACTCAGTGTCAATGTGCTGTGGCAACTTCAGCAGGGTATAATGACACAGAGTCCACCATTTTCTCTGCTACCTGAGTGATCTCCAGCCCTCCCCTGGAGACTGGCAACAATGGTTCCCCAGGAGGAAATGGCTGGTTTGGAGGGTGGAGTCTATGGCATTGTACCTGTCTGAGGTCCAACCCCTCCTCAAACCCCTCCCTTTCCAGGCTCCACCCCTCAAATCTCCAAGAATTTCCAAACATGGAGTTGACAACCCCCTCTCCTTCCCAGCTAACCATCTACCTACTGTTATCTGCCACTCTGACTGCAGCTGACTTCTGCCCTCCCTCCTGGAAAGCAATTGTAATTCTGAGTGATCCCCAGCCCTCATCTGGAGATTGGCATCAATGGTTCTCCAGGAGGAAATGCCTGGTTTGGAAGGTGGCGTCTATGGCATTGTACCTATCTGAGGTTCCATCCCTCCTCAAACCTCACCCTCTCCAGGCTCCATCCCTCAAATCTCCAGGAACTTCCCAACCTGGAGCTGGCAACCCTAATCAGGACTGGCCCCAATGAGTTCCCCACAAAGGCTTGGAAAGGGCTTCATTCCTTTGTCTTTTTACTGACAGAACCAAGCTTGGTTGCCTAGCAACAGTCACCAAGGGAAATGTTAGACCCACAGGAGCCAAGCAGGAGAAATGCCTTCGTCAGGAGAGACAGCCGTTTGGCAGTTATTCTGACAGGGAACAGTGGCTGAGGTGGCAGTGGGTGGGGAACAGGAGCAGACCCAGCACCCAGCCAATGGCATGTGATTACTCTTGAGTGGTGGTTGATGAGCCAATGGCTGATGGTGCGCACAGCACAGCCAATGGGAGAGCTGGAAATGGCCAATACGTAAGGGAGTTATTATTAAACATTGAGTCCAATACCCTTGGTCCTGAGTGGTACTCAGAACCTGGTAAAAGATATAAATGTTGTTGCACTAACTGAGAACAGTGACCACAATGCTACTAAACTCAACATTTATGTGAATGGAAGGTTACCCTAAAAGTTCAATGTCACTATGTTTGATTTGATTTCAGAAGAGGAAACTTCAAAAATGAAGGGATAAGTCAACAAAGAGTTACATAATGTCAGTTCCCATTAGGATGCCCAGCACATTATTTAAATCCACAATGGAAGCTCAGATAGAATTTATGCTGCAGACTGGGTACTATCAAATCTGGGAAGATGCCAGCATGGTTTAATTAGGAAAAGGGCTATTTTTGGGCTGGAACTCACAGGAACGGAGCTTCGGCTGGCTCCCGAGTTGGCCAAGCCCAGCAGGAACTCATTAGCATAACAGGCCACACCCAACTTCAGAAACGCATTAGGATTGGCTACATTAGGGGTGTGTGGCCTAACATGCAAAGGAGTTCCTACTACAAAGAAAGCCCTGGGTTTTGACAACAAACAAGGTAAACAGAATAAGAAGCAAAAGGTAGGTGTGGCTGGATAACCACACTTCTAGTAACATGTGGGTGTGGCGTAGTATGCTAATGAGCTATGCTGCCATGGGTGTAGCCTAATATGCTAATTTGTTTCTGCTGATGGGTGTGGCCTATTATGCTAATGAGTTCCTGCTGGGCTTTTTCTACAAAAAAGCCCTGATTAGGAAGATCAAATAAGCCATAAAAGGCAGGGCGGATTCCTTTTAAAACTGCAAGTCTTGCCCAGACAAGCTGAATGGAAGACCACAGGTTCAAGCAAAATCAATGCAAGCTGACAATAAGGTGAGCAAAGACAACATATTGCTAAAAACATAAAGACAAACAACAAAGTTATTTAAATATATCAGAAACAGGAAATATGGAAATATGGAAAGGAGGAACCCATGGAAATCAAAGTACTGAAAGTCCACACACACAAACACACAGAGTGTGTGTGTGTGTGTGTGTGTCTGTCTGTCTGTCTGTCTGTCTCTCTCTCTCGTGTTGATTTCCATCCACACAAGTTATCTCACCTGGGTTCAATGCTTTTGGGAAGCAGTTTTTTTTCCTGCTTTGCCACAACATTGTGTTGTATTTGTGCACCTCCTGAGATTACCTATCTTTTTTCTGATCTTTCTCAAACCTGCTTTGCTCTGAAATTTTGGGAAAGATTGCAGAAAGATGGCTGCCATGTGAGTGGAAAAATTTGGATTTTCCCACATTTAGCAGCTATTTTTCCTGACCCTGTTCTTGTGGCAGCCACTCAGTTAATTCAAAAATAAAATCAGTGTACCGTAACAATTGGTACAACAGGTTCTGTGAATTCTCAGCTTTCATGGTTTAAAAAGAAATAACTCTCTGGCCTCTTCCCTTGCAGAGATATAAGAGGAAAGGCATATCTTTGTAATGGAAGAGCCTAGAGACTCTTTTTAAAAAAATGAAAGCTAGGAATTCACGGAACTTGTTATACCTATTGTTTAGGGTTGCCAGGTCTCTTACCTCGTTGCAGTGGGTGGAACAAGCTCCTGGTCCAAGACATGCATACGGCATGATGATGTCACCCAGAAGTGACGTCATCGCGCTAGGCATGTCACTGGGACACTCTAGCATTTGGCCTGAAAAACCTCTATGATACCATAGAGTTTTCAGGCTGAATGCTAGAGTGTCCCCCCAGCGACGAGCCCGATGCAATGTCACCTCTGGGTGATGTCATCGCGCTGGGCACGTCAGCCCGATCCAGCCACTTTGGGGGCAGAGTTTCCCATGCTGGCCAAATCTGGGCTAGCAGGTTGGGGGCCCCTAGAGCGGGCAAACCCCCGCCCCCCATTGGGATCTGGCAGCCCTACTATGGTTACAATGGTATACTGATATAATGATATTCTAGTGCTGTTTGCAGAAGCTCTGGTGGCTTGAAGGGTGGTGGTGGCTGTTGGCAGACTGGCGCAGGGAACCTGCAGGGAAACTAAACACAAGGAAGACCTATTGCCTCTGTGTTTTATCTGCAGCTGCATCAATAATGGGGAAATTACACAAACCCCTCCCCATGTAGAAGCCACCCTTTACTAATTATATTGAGAACAGAATTTGCCTTTTTCATCACTGCTGCAAAGACAAATTCTGTTCTCAGGGTACTGGTAAAGGGCCCTAAAACCAAACAGCCAATATTGTAATGCCTATGTGTGGTTAGATTTGGAACAGTTTTTACAGTTCTGGTCACTGTATCTCAAAAACGACATTGGTGCTGGAAAAAGTGCAGAGAAGGGCAATCAAAATGATCAAGGGGCTTGAGCACCTTCCCAATTAGCAAAGGTTGCATTTAGGGCTTTTCAGTTTAAGAAAAAAACTAGGGGAACATGACGGAGGTTTATAAAATTATATGGGATGGCCTTGGCCATAACACTAGCACTTGCAGGCACCAAGTGAAGTTAATGAGCAGTAGATTGAAAACACACATTACTCAAAGAGTAACCTGTGGAACACACTGCCACAGGATACAGTGATAGCCATTGATCTCAGGCCATTGATCTCAATTCTTTTAAAAAGGGATCAGAAAAATTCATGAAGGGCAGGGTCATCAATGGCTATTAGCCACAATAATTACATGGAACCTCCATGTTAAGAGGCAGTGATGATTAGAGTGCCAGTGCTGGGGTGGGGGAAACAATATGGGGAGGCTTTGGCCTCGATGTTCTGCTTGTAAACCTTCCAAAAGCATTTGATTGGCCACTCGGTGGAACTAGATACTGAATCAAATTTACCACTGGTTTGATTTAGCATGGCTACTCTTATGTTATTCAGTAGCATTGCAGGGCCAGAGGGGCAGGGTAATCTGCATGGAGAACGTGGGGATACAGGTTAAAAACCATCTCCCCGATCTGATTTGGAGCCCCTATTACCTTGCAGCTGCCATAAGTTTGTCTTTCTTTTTTTAAAAAAAGGGCTTCCCATATTACAAATCGTTTTGTATTTTTGGATGAGTTGTGCTTATTCCCGCTTGGAAGTATATTTTGGACTACTGATATTGTTTGAAATGTTAGTTGCTGCTTTTAAAATATTTTATGGCTTTAATGTTCGAGATACTTTCTTCTGTAGACTGCTGGGTCCCTTTGGAGAAGGAAAGGTGGGATATAAATATTTTAATAAGAACATAATAAAACCATGTCAGACTTCGATATATGCACCATGACTATACTGTAAATCAGTGGATACTCTTCAGGATGTGGTAGAAAAAGAAGTAATAAGAGGTTTTCCAGTTTTAGTGAAGAGGCTGAGATTAAAAAGAAAGCATTGTGGTTATTTTAATTCGATTATTTAAAAATCATTTCTCCCTCTCATAATATAGAATTTTTTCTTTACAGAAATATAGAACTGGAAATCAAAATTGTCATATCATAAGTATGTAGACCATTTGCCTCCTCCAGGACCTTGGTACTGATAGAGAACACAATATATGCTTGACATGTCATTGCATTAATGCATGTTAATGGTAATTGCTACTGGCAATTTAAAAATGGGTTAAAATTAAACATAATTTTGATGCTTTCTAGAATTACCTTTTACTCTGACTTTGAAACAAACTGATAACCAATTAAACTGTTTCAGAACTAAAACATTATGTACCCTCCTCCATTCCATAACAAGAAATCCCCAAATCTAACTTCCCCTAAACCTTTGGACACACACACACACACACAGACACCCTGATAACTCAGCATCAATAATCTAATAAGGTTCACAGAAGATCAAGACCTGCCTGCTTTAACTCCAGCATGCGATGCTTGCCACTTCTCCAAAAGAGAAAAACATGATAGTTAGCAAAAAGACACAACAGCTACCATGTTCTGAGACAGGGCAGTTGAAGAAGGGGCAGATAACTTTAGTGCCCACCTACATTCAGTTCTCCGACAGGGTCATGCTTAGGCTCCAGTCTGCCTCTACAGCGTATTTAGCCTAGTGATTAATCCAGACCAACCAGCAAGACTGATTTAGAGCAGATATCCAACCCAAATGCTAAGTAACAGGCCTCAGTCAGAAATATTTTAATTAGTTCTCTAGCATAATGCATTAAAAAAAATCAATGAGAGGCACATGCCAATGCTCAGGTTTGCAACTCTCACTCTACTCAAGTAATTGATCCCTCTGTGGCACACTCCACCTCCCTCCCCACCCCTCCTTCCCTCCCCAGCAAACCCCAGTGGTCCTTGAAGACAACAGACTAGGTAGCAGAACTACCTTGGCTTCAGTATAATGGGTAGGGGAGAGAAAAAGAGAAACACTTCCTAATGCCAGGTGGGCCCTCTTAAGCGCAATTTGACAGAGCCCACCCTAAGGCCAGTTGCTGTAGACAGAGGGGAAAGTATGGAGCCCAATTTCAGACTTTCTATCTGGAGTAAAACACCGATTAAGGTTCTTTCATTTTCTACTTATGCTGTGTGATATCCCTAAGGCACGCAGCCCAGAAGGTTCCTTCAGCTTGCCTGAAAAACTGATACCAGCACAGGTGAATGCAGAGATATATTCTGCTTTAGCAATTCTGTTTGCAGATAGACGTGCAACAGAAGGTCACTATTTGGCAGAGCTGGGAGCTTGCCCAGGACCAACCGGGCAGTCTGCAGCTGGGCTAGGACTCTTCCCATTTCTCGTGCACCAAAAGTATGACAAATGTGCATGTGCATACCCAATACAACTTGCATTTTACATAATGCTGACAGCAAGATAGGGTTGCCAGGTCCTCTTTACTTGCTGGTGGGAGGGAGCTCTCTGGGAGGGCAGGGCAATGTCACCATGTGCAACTCTTCCAGTGTGATGATGTCACACAGAAGTGACATCATCACGCCGGGACGTTGTGCCAGGTAGTGGCTGGTGGGGGCAGGACTTTTCCCGCCAGGTAGCTGGCCGGTGGCAGGCAGGATCCCACCAAATCAGGGGATCCTCTGCTCCCACCTAGTGTCTAGCAATCCTACTGCAAGAGGAAGCCTTTTTTCCCCATAGTAGAAAAAGAACAGCTCACTGTTGCCTATCTGCATTTGATTGTGAAATGGAGTTCTGACTGTGTATTTACTTATTCATTTATTTGGGACACTTCTGTGCTGCTTCTCTAGGGGACTTGCTTGAGGCGGGTTACAAATAATAATTCATAAATCATTTGAAAACAGGCATTTATTGAGGTCAAGTCATGTCCTGTGTTATAAAGAAAATAGGTTTGTGTGGGGTAATAATTTTCAGACTTTACTACTTTGCCCCCCCCCAATAAAAAAACAAAGAGGCACTGGCAATACCACAGCTTGTAGACTCACTTTCACCCCTCCTAAACAAACTTCAGCTTTCTACGCAATGTGTCTATGCCTTAAGAATTCAGTATTGCACAGTACCTTTATAAAAGGCGATCTTCAGATAATCAAATTTCAGATTTCTATGCGTTATGGAAGTATCTTACCTGTGCTTCAGAAATAACATATCATTATTAATTCTGATACGCCCATTTAGGTTAGAAATGTTTCATTATGTGAAGTTCAAATTAAGGCCTTTCATTTTTTGCACACTGAGTTTTTAATCTCAAACAAACATCTCAAAAATGCGTTTTATATATCAGTTATGTTGCAGTGTGTTTCCTTTCTCCATTCGTTATCTGGTATGGGATTTTTCTTACAGGAAAGCTATTTAATATCTGCAATTGTGTGTGGGGGGGGAGCATTTGTTCATAATTATCCAGACGTAGAGTGGAATGAAGCTGGTACAAGAGCAGCATGCGAAAAATGTATTTAAGGTCTATCATCCCAAAATGCTGCTAAAAGCTATTAACCAGTACGTGTTAATTGCCACAGCATTCATATTAATTTTCACTTCAGGCCCGACATTGTGGAATATTTCCCTTGATACGTTTTAAACAAAGTTTAATTTAAGGAACTGCTTCTATCAACACTTATGAAAATTAACAGCCAAGCAATTAGTACTCATGAATTATCCCTTCCCCCAGCCTCATTGTTAAAAAACAGTTGCTAACAAAGAAATTATTGTTTTTTTTTAAACAACAGGTCTGAGGACATGGTATCTAAAAACCATGTTCTCTCTCACTCCCACCCCCAGATCCAAATTCTTCAAAGCTGTTCTTCAGAATCAAGCTTGTGGGACTTTATATTCATCATCGGATGTTTGCAAGTCAGCTTCATCTTATTATATTATTAATTATATCTCCCCAGCCATAGCCATTTGGATTAGGATGCCAAAAATACTGGGAAAACCATGATTTCACCTTGACTCCCCCCCCCCAAGGAATATTTGTCACCTTGCAAGAAAGAAGTTGGAGAAACGGCTTTAAACATTAGTGCAGATGTCATTTAATCACAGCTAACACAAACTGTGGTTTTATATCTTGTTGGATGGCCAATCCCTATCGAGATATTAAATATTCAGATGTAATGCTTCCCATGTTTAAGCATAAGGCATGCATAAGCCCTGATTGTGGCAAACACTAAGGTGTGGAGGGCCTGTGGAAGGAGGCAACCATAAAAGGTGTAAGATAACCTTCATCTATTTTCACAAAATAGGTGCCAACCAGCATCGCCATCTATTAGGGAACATTTGTGTTATTGCCACGTTCCAGAAATATAGCATGTACAAGGACACCAAGATGCAACACTTCGCTGTGGGTTTGTCCCTTTAAAACCCCCCACAAAACTATACATGTTTTGTACCAGTAAAAACATATTAACCAAAAACGATGTTATTTTACTTAAGAACCCAGCTGATTAGAATTAGTGGATAAGTTTGCACATAAAGCTAGCAAAGAAAATCCCAGAGAAACACGAAGTATGGTTTTCTCTACTGAGCTGAGAGAGGAAACTTTTAAATAATGATTTAATTTTTTAAAAAAGAAAAAGAATCAAAGCCTCAGTTCCAATATAAAAGAGGATTTCGAGAGTCACCCCAGCCTCTGGAGTAAATACATAATTAAGTAGGGTTTTTTAAAGCATGCTTAATTAGGCCCCAAAGCCCCCTTAATAGACTCCCCCATCTCTCCCCAATTAGGCACCACTTTCCCAAGAGACTCCAGAGGCTCAGTTAATTATGCAAATAAGGCACATACTATTCCCAGGAAAAGAATTATGAATATTTGTGGAAAAACACATCTCTTAGCATGTTCAAAAAGCAAAAACAAAACAAAACAAAAATCCCTGCAAGTTTCAAATTTTTAAAAATACTGAAGAGTCCCAAGAACAGAAACAGAATTATTCAAATATTCATTCTGGTGCAGACACGACAAAAATGCTAGATGATTCTCATTACCATTACAAGAAAAGAAAAGACGACACAATGCAAATCAAAGCCAGTGTTCATTTGCTATGGTGGGTAATATCTGTAATGATGGCTCAGCTGGGAATGCGTTTGTTACACTTTAAACTCAAGAGCACGCAGAGAAAGCTGGAAGAAAGAGCCCGGCTATTTTAACCGCTGAGGCTGCGCTGTCCAGTGAAACCACTAACAAGGCTGCCAGAACCATGATGGCTCTTCCTTTGCACTCAGAAAATGCTCATTTGGGCATTTTGTGATCAAAGTGCCAGCTGAAATTTCGATTTCAAAATGAGGGCTTTGGGCCCTCAAAAGTACCTTTTTTAATCCCTAAAGAAGACATTGATGCATTTTGCACATTTCTATAACTTCAGGCTACACCACGGTAATGTGCTTTACGTGGCAGCTAACCCTTGGAATCAAAGTTCAAAACGCAGCTGCCTGTTTGCTGACAAAGACTAGCTGTTTCCATAATGGGATGCCACTATTAAAACAGCTTCAGTGGCTTCCTTTTTGGCTTCCAGGGTCAGTTCAAGGTGCTAACCTTTAAAGCCCTTTGTGACCTGGGAGCGACAAACCAGAATGGCTGCAAGTTGTGCCCCACTGGGGATTGGCGGCTGAAGGTCCCTTTCTTAGAATTGCACATTTGGCCGAACTTGGCCCCATGGCTTCTCTGCCCACCCCACCCCCCACACCTATGGAACAAACCTCCCTGGGAGATGCAAGAGCTATCCTCCTTATTGGCCCTTCAGGAAGGCAGTATAAACCATTTCGTTTCAGAGGATTTTTTTTGTCTGAATTGATTTGTGCCAGGACTGTTGTCATATATGAGGTTTCATAGTTTTAAAAATGTTGTTTTTAATTTAATTGATTGCTATCCATCTTGGACGCACTAGGGAAAGGCGAGATGCAAATGTTTTAATAGGTAAATGAGTTAATGGGCATGATCCAGCCCAAGTCTCAGTGATGCTAAAGCCACCAGCACTCTCCCTTTATTTTCTATTCAAGCCCAGCTTAAAACATCTATGTGAAATGTTTGGCTTAATTCTTTAAGCTTCATCCCCACCAAATAAAACCAAGGCCACACAGTCGTTAACTGTATTTGCTCCAGCCAAACCCTTACCTCCTCAACCTCCCTCCCTGTCCTCCCCTCCACAACATTTTGATATACATTTACAGCTACTTCAGAGAAACTTTGACAAGGGAGGGGCTACCCATCTTTACTATTTCCAATATAGTATACAGATCTTAGCATCTCCTGAAATGTTCTAAGCAACTGTGATTCCTGTGACTCAGCAACAAACAGTGGAACCAGCACCCTGGTGAGCATTCAAGCATTCCCAGTGGTCCAGGAGATTTGCAGCCAGAATCAGGTGGTGAAGGGTTCCAATTGCACTATGGACTTCAGTTTTTCAGCAACTTGTGTTCATGCTTAGGGAGGTGGTACAGCATGGTGGCAATGAGAATTCCATCCTCTCTAGTCAACAGCAGGTACTTTGCATCGAAAAAGTTCTGCCATTAATGGAGTGGATCTGAAGGAGCCTACCCATTACTTGCAAAGAACTTGGAGTACTGAGTGATATAAATGATAAACACTATTAGTGCTATATCCAATATTTCCCACAACTATTTGATGAATGGTTTCTCTCTCTATATATAGTTATTATTATTATTATATTATTATTTGCCTGACTACATGTTTGTTATGACACACTTTGGGGTTTTTTTTATAGCACACAGTTTGTTACAAATGCTTTTGAGGCTCCCTTCCTTTGCTGTCATTATTTTCACATGAACTAGCACAATTCCAATACTTGGTAGATTCTGTTACATATCTGACACGCACCAAAATTATGAGGTAGAAACTGGATTTTCACCCTAGTCAGCTAGCTGCCATGTTTTATAGATGGGGTGGGGGGATGGGGAGTCATGAGTTTGTAGGATGAATATATTGTCCACATTTTCCCCAGGTCCCCAAGGAATACAAAACTCTGTCTCTGTTGAAACAGACATGAGGTTTCCATAAACTGCAGGACTTGGACCTTGCAGGGGTCTGGAAAAAGAGTCGCTTTCCCCTGCTTGCTCCACAACACTGGCTTCACAGCCTTCTGGCAAGACAGTCTAATGATACAAGATGGCCAAAGTCTACACTGAGAAAGCTAGACTGAGAAAGCTATCTCTCTGCATTTGGTATGAAACCCCTGCTTTGTTGAGCCAGAAAACACACATACACAGTAAGAATGAATTATCCCATTCTAGTAAAAGCAATATTTGCAGATATGAATAGGCAGTTATAAAAGGAAAAAGATTATAAGGTGCTAGGACTCCACAAAGCAACTGTAATACATGTAGGCATTTTACTTTCAAAACTTTGCTAAACATGTGTGTGATATTAACGCTTCACAGATGGGGAAAAATAGCTTTGATCTGCCTCAGGGCAAGATGCACATCTAAGTATGAAAACTTCCCACAGGCAAAGGGCTCTGCTTGGTATCGTTTAAAACCACCCTTTCCGTGCTGCCCAATATGTCATGAAATGCTTGTCACAAATAAATGCATGAAGCTGCCTTATAACAAGGCCAAACTGCTCCATGTAGCTCAGTGTTGCCTGGGCAGCAACATTCCATGATCTCAAAAGTCTTTCCCAACATCTGCCACTTGGGAGCTTTTAACTGGAGAGGTCAGGGATTGAACCTGGGACCTTCTCTGTGCAAACTGTACTCTGTCACTGAGCCACAACCTTCAACAGGTTCCTGAAACTTTTGGTGATAAAGAAAAGTGCAGGAAATAGTGGACATTACTTTGGCTGGTGCTTTGATCAGTAAGGAAGATGAACAATCAACAATATTTCTGCATGAGTTAAAAACTGACACTGCATCTTTAGAGCTTGTGCAGACATAGCCAGCTCCTCTCAGGGAGGGTGCCACCACAGAAAAGTCCCTGATTTTAACAAATCAAGCTCTTATGATAGAAGTAAAACCCCTGGGGAACTGAGTGGTTTGTGTGAAGAGAGGCACATTTTTTAAATGTCCTATACAATGTCTTCCCAGAGGCTGAACATGATTGCCCTGGTGTGACTGAAAACTTGAACAAATGGCTCACATAACTTGCCATTATAGTATAACAGTAAAGGATGCAGAGTGCAGACTGAGAGTCAGCATTTTAGAACGGGAATGCATTTCAACTGAAAAACACAACGCAAGCTTCCACTGTGGGATTCTACAGCCTCGTAATTTTTTTTTTAAAAAGAAAGGGCAATGGTCTAACTTACCTTGCCATCAAATTTTGAATATTCATTGAACGGGTTGTTCAGCTGCAGGGGGCACTGCTCCAGCCGGACCGAAAGGATCGACTGCTTCACAGCATGTGGAGGCTTTAATCTGAAGTTCTTCTTCTCAAAAAGCAAGCTCAGCTCCTCAACTGCAGTTTATACATATATATAAAAAGAATATGTTATGATGTGCACAGCATGCAGCCTCCAGACTGGGGAGGGGGCAGAGTGAATATAAGGTTTTGCTCTTTTCTGAGACCACCTTATATGTGGCATCTGTAAAGATACCTCTCTGTAGTATTCTAGGGTGATGAGTGTTATGCCCCCTCCTTGACTTCCTTATCCTTTCCTACCTATTTTCACTGCCACCAAAGGCTCTTCCCTCAGAATTCTTAGTTCAGGGGTGTCAAAAATGTGGCCCGGGGGCCGGATCAGGCCCCCGGAGGGCTTCCATCAGGCCCACAGAGGAACTGGCTGTCTTCTGCTTCTTCCAGTTTTGCTACTGCTGCGTCATTGTAGGTTTGCAGCTTACAAATACACACCTGAACAGCATACTCAAGATTGCAACAGCACAGGCATTTTGATGCAATAATTCAGAGCAAGAAGTGTCAGTTATCAGACACTGTTAAATAAACAAAATATTGCAAGAGTGCTACTGTTTTAAGCATGCTTTTATTTTAAGTAAAAAAACCGTTTGTGTCCTCTGTAAAATTTATATTTCCACTACCTGGCATTACGTTTTATGACACACATGGCCCGGCTCAACAAGGTATCATCTATGTCAGATCTGGCCCTCATTCGACACCCCTGTCTTAGTTGGTCCCAAAGACCAGGATGGTTTAGTTATATTTTGCAGAATGACAGAATGATCAGTGCATGGGGGTGGCTCTGAGGTAAAAGGGAATTCTTTACTCTAAATAAAATAGTTTTCTTTTAAATAAAACAGTTTCCTCTTAAACACAAATAAAATTTATTTAGAAGTGTAACAGTGTAATGGTTTCAGTAAAGGTCATAAGCATAATGGTTTCAGATAGGTCCAGTTCTTTTTTCTCTAAAGTTCCTTAAATAGACCTAGCCACAAAGGCTTATTTTCTCACTTGTCATTTAGGCTAATAATTTCCACTAAGAACACGGGTTCCTCACACTCTCCACAGCACCGCACTCAATCCCCTTCTCACAAACACAATCCCCTTCTCACAAACACTCTCTCTCCACAAACAAGTCAACTCCAGCCCCTTGGGCACAGCTACCATCCCATCATAACACACATCAATCAGCCACTCAGCCCCCTTATTCTAGAATCTTACTCTGCATTTTAATCCACAGGAACATACATATAAAACACACACAACATTTACATATCTAAACAACACAGTGAACGATCCAGAACACAAGATAACGGACAGCAGCAGCTAGATATTGACATGTCCCAGGCAGTGCCCACAGGACTAAGAAGTTAACAACTTAATTGTTGTTGCTTGTTCTGTTGATTGCAAACTCACTTGCTGGGCTGGAAAAGCATCATATAATTTTTCACAAAAAGTATTTATTTAGAAGGTGTATACGCCACCTCTTGAGGTCGAGAGTTATACCATAAAATTAGAAAAGCAACCACCATAAGAATCACCCAGTATTAAGAACAAGCCGTAAAACTGTTAAAACAGCATTCAGTGGCCTAAAATGATATCTGTAGGTCAAACCTCAGTCTAAAAGCAGACAGTAAAATCAGGGGGGAAATTGATTTTTTCAGTTAGAGCCCTGGATAAAGAAAAATGCTGTGGCTTGGCTCCCAAAAGACAGCAATGGGTACAACAAGCAATGAAACGCAACGAGAAAGGGAAGAACAGAGGAAAAACTTACGGGGTGGGGTGGGAGAGTTCTGCT
Organism: Gekko gecko; assembly: GCA_029375565.1. Classification (NCBI taxonomy): domain Eukaryota; kingdom Metazoa; phylum Chordata; class Lepidosauria; order Squamata; family Gekkonidae; genus Gekko; species Gekko gecko. The sequence goes on along the minus strand of JAPDNY010000013.1, from coordinate 26,699,288 downwards.
TACTTTATAAGGGCACTTTAAAAAATCAGGATGAATACAGCTTGAAACCTGTAGCGTTTTTGCCTATTAGCAATAAAAGCTCTCTTTTCTGAATCTGGTTGGGTTTGTGTCACATCTGCTCCAGCAGCAAGTTGCCCCCAAAGTCAATCAATCTTTGCTGGTGGATCGGCATCCAATCTGCCTGCTCTCAGCTCCCAGCTCTGCTCTTCATCCACCTGCCTGGATTGGTGCACGTCCCAAAGATTTACATGCTGCCCCTCCTGAGGATTGGAACTGCTGCAGAGGCAGATTGAATGGGGACTTCCAAAGCTGGCATTGTGGGAGGGGGGAGGGTTTCATTTGTTAAACTGCCAAATTAAAACTTGTCAGGCTGCGACTAAGTCATGTCTTCTGCTTAATTTTTGAGCCAGCAGACCTGCCTGGGTATTGAGATAGAGGAATAGCAGGTGCGGGCACCTGGAAAAAAAAACAGAGATACCCAGTAGGGTCGTGCAAAATACAGGTTAACTCAGAAGAGTACAATTAAATCCTCTCTGCTAACTGTGAGAGCAAATATGCCATTATGCATGCTAGGTATATGACAGGCTTTGTTCCAGCTATTATGCTTATTTTAAAGACGGGGAAAAAAAAATCTCATTTACAATTATATTCTTGCCAGCACTGCACGGAGTTCTTTCTTGCGCCTTTTTGGAAAGCATCATGTCCCCTGGAGTTCCAGGCACGCATTTCATTGGCCTGACCACATGGAGTGAGTCTTTCAATATGTAGTTTTGTTTCTCGGCAAACTCTGGGGAGGTGTCGCTTTATTGTCTCTTCAGCTGGCACAGACCTTGAGAACATCTCTAGAGTTTGCCGCCACTGTTTAGCGTGGCATCTGCTTCAGTGGAGTTTTTTTCACTCGAGTTGAAACCTTGTGTAATTCTGCGACCACCTGGGACAACAGCACAGACCAGGGAGGAGAGAAAAGGGCCAAAAGATCTCCAGTATCCTAAGTTTAATTGCATTGCCTGCACCAGGGTGTGCAAACTGGGAGTTTGTTTGCACCCTTCCTGTTAAGTGGGATTTTGAATTATACATGTCTCTAAAACAATCGGAAGCAGAAACGATGGACAGGAATCAGAGCCAGAACCATTAAGGACTGCTGCTACCCAAGCAAAATCCCAGCCTAAAACAGAAGACTTTGCCGTCCTTCCTATTCAGGAGTTTTTTGTTGTTGTTCAGTCACACTGTCGAGTCCGACTCTCCGCGAACCCATGGACCTGATCACGCCAGGCCCTCCTGTCTTCCGCTGTCCTCTGAAGTTTGCTCAATTTCATGTTCATTGCATCAATGACACTGTCTAACCATCTCATCCTTTGCCGTCCCCTTCTTCTTTGACTTTCAATCTTTCCCAGCATCAGGGTCTTCTCCAGTGAGTGCTCCCTTCTCATTTGGGGGCCAAAGTATTTGAGCTTCAACTTCAGGATCTGGCCTTCCAGGTAACAGTCAGGGTTGATTTCTTTTAGGATTGAATGATTTGATCTCCTTGCAGGAGTAGCCACTAGCTAATCCGAATGGATGGAGTTACTCCAGGACATTTTACTGTCTTTGGAATGCTCTGCCCTGTTTTCCCAGTGACTCATCAGAAAGCAATACACAGACTGGTGGATTCCTGCTTCTCAACCATCCCCATCTACACTGCCTTGAGGTCCTTAGAGGAAAGGCAGTATACAAATGGGGGTAATTTTTTAAAAAACTAGAGCTATGCATGTATTGTGTGCACAAGCTGGAGATGAGACTGAATTAAATGTTCAGTGGTACATGGAAAGAGTTTTTTAAAAAAACAGGCATGTTTTCAGGTGTGTTAACAGAAGGATCCAAGATAGTGTGCCCAGAGGGATTAAAAGAATTTTGTAATTCCACAAGCCCACAATCCATTCCTTTTCTGAAAAAGATATTACAAAGGGCAGACGGTTCTGTGAAGGGCAACTGGAGTGAAATATACAGGGGCTTAAACAGAAGAATGGATTAGGTGGCTCCTGGTTGAGAGAGAGGTGCAAACGAATCTGCATATTGAAAAGAGTCCAACGAGCTTTCGCAGGTTAGGCAAAGAGGAAGAAGAAGCCTGTTGTCTGGACTAGGAAACACTGGGCAAGAGTCGAAGAAATCTGGAAGAGGTTCTGTGAGGCCTGAGGGGGCTTTAGAGGTGTGCTCCATCAGTCAGCACTTTCCTCTCTCTATGTATGGAAATACATTTTTTTAATGGGAGTTTCAGAACCATGGGGTTGGATCCGCTGATGCACCAGCAGAAAGATCCCTGAGCCAGAAGAAACTGCTGCTGATAGTGGATAGTGGAGCGTATCTGGGGGATCCAATCCAATGGAGAGGGAAGTTTGGGAGGAAAAGGCAAAACACCCCTTTTCAGTACCACTTCCCCGATCTTTGAAGCAACATCATGGGGCTGCACATGATTAGATTTCACTTATTTTAAAAGATTCTATGCCATCTTCCCTACAATGGGAGCAGCTCAACAACAGAATATTATGAATAAAATGAGACACATATACAGAACAAATGGAAAAAATACAGAATGTAGCCTTCTGCTTTGGATCCTTTCTGGAAACTGAGCAGTATTTTTGAACACTTTCTGGGAGAAGATAAATGTACTTCTAGCTGCCACCAAGCATTGGCTCATTTTGGGATGAGGCTGTTCTTTGGCTATGATGGCTCCATGAAGTGCTCTAAAGGTTTAAAAAACTCAAACAAGAAGCCATATTCAGGAATCTCCCATGTTCCATTTAGCTCAGCCCCGATGCATGATATCTACTATCTTTCCACCTAGCCTACTTCATAGGGTTGTTATAAGCTAAAAATGACGTAATACCACATGCATTGTCATGAGTTCCTTGCAAAGATGCAGGTGCAACAAAATAAAATGAAAATAAGCTAGTGCAAGGCAATTCCATAAATTTAAGTCATTCTTTGGAGCCCAGCCGTAGTATGGATTTTATAGATTCTGTAAACATTAAAAATCTAGGCAGCTGAGAAGACACCTGAAATCTTGATTGAAATTCCAGCATCCCAGATGAGAGAGAGGTGAACTAAGAGTCCTAGTTTTCCCCATCTTATGGCTTACAACAACCTCCACTTTTGACCTTTGAACAATGCTTTGAACAGAGTCTAAGCTAACCGATTTTGTGGAATAGGTGTTTCAGGATTGTTAACCTTTGCTGAACCCTTCCCTTGGGGAAAAAAAGTAGACTAACACAAAACATACATTACAAATTCTTCTACAACCACACACCCAGGTAACTGGCAACATTAAATTGCATTACACATGCTGGAAATAAACATGGATCGCAAAATGCTTGAAGCAAAAATTAAAACATGAGAAATTCGGGCTATATTCAGACTTCATGACAAAGCATGTTTTTTGCAACAAACTCTGGTTAGTCAACCTGTAAAAAACCCTGGTTTGTGCATAAACCACACTTTGCCTGCTTCTGCCCACCTCTCTGCCTCCCCAGGAGGGAAGATATTCTTCTTATATTGCTGTCTCTGTGACCAGTAATCCACAAGGGCAGTACTACTCAATAAATTATGGAACAAAGTTTGAGTCCAGTGGCATCTTTAAGGTCAACAAAGCTTAATTCTGGGTATAAGCTTTCATGTGCTTGTTGGTCTTAAAGGCACCACTGGACTCGAACTTTGTTCTATTGCTGCAGACCAACATGGCTACCCACCTGACTCTATCAACAAATTATGGTTTGTGAACTCAGACATCACAAGTTACATTTACAAGTCACATGCAGAAGGCCCCAGGTTTGGTTCCCAGCATCTCCATTCAAAAAGGTAACCAGGAGCCAATCAAAATAAGCCATAGGCATAAAAACAACTCTAAACAACCATTAAGTAGCCTAAAACAAAACAAAACAACAAAAACCAGTCCTCAGGCTAGAGGCAGATTGTAAAACAAAAAAGTACAAAACTCCTTAGTTAAAAGATTAGGATGAAAGAAATCTTTTGGCTTGGAGCCTCAGAGACAATAAAGTAGGCACCAGGTGAGCCTCAAGCAAGAAGACCTCCCACAGATGATGTGGCACCACTGAAAATGCCCTGTCTTTAGTTGCCAACTGCCTCACCACTGAAGGTGGAGGTGTAGAGAGTTGGGGTTGAGAGACACAAAGGAATAGGTAGCCCGGCTTTGATTTAATTGCTAAAGAACCTCTCCATGTATGCCATAAAGATGCCATATTCCAGAAAGGTGGGCACACTCCGTTCCTACAGGGCATGAGCCAGGCCTGTTGGGCATCACTTGCTGGGATCACACATGAAGTAACACTATGGAAGACATGGGGGGGAGAGCAGATGAAGAGAAAAGGGAAGAGGAGAATGCACAAGCCCAACGCTTTGTGACAAACTGCCAAATCAAAGTTTGGTGCTCATCTGAAACGGTCCACTATGTGCCTGTGTGAACTTAAAGAGTATTCAAGATCAATCACTGCAAGCTTGTATTTTGGGAGATGATATGTAGAGGCTGGTGCGTAGCCCTTCAGGAAAGCCTGTCCACTGTTCTTGATCATCTCATAGTGGAATAAGTTACTGAGGGACACCAGGGTTTCATGGACCACAATATAAAAGAGATCTGATGAAATACCTACAAATTTGAATTCCCCCCCCCCTCTATTTTTTTTGCCCTGTGTGACTGCAGCAACCGTGGTTATTTGTTCTTTTTCACATGAAATTTTACAAACCAATGATTTTGTAAATGAAACAACCATTGCAATGTTAAAGCCTAGCAAATCATTAAGAACGGTATTTCTTTTCTTTTCTTTACCTGAATAGGATGTGTTTTTCTCTTTCCACTGCACGTTCTTGCATTTTATCTGGTTCTGTCTCTCTTTCCGTAGCCGTTCTAGTCTCTGAGCTTGAAAAGAAATATTATAACGATAAGTTTGTCAATGAAAGTTTACTATAAACAAAGACATAATTAACTACCTTTCTATGAATAAAGATGTTTTATACAGCGCATGTAGGGTGGGGGGGGAAGAGTCATAAAATTTTAAAGGTGGCACCCCTGAAAAGCAAATACCAACAAAAACATGAAAATGTTCTTGATTTATAATTGAAATTAGAGGATATAAAACATTAATAGAGATCATAAAGATAGTATTAACATGGAAGAGAATAATAAAATGTGAAAACTTCTGTGATTAATATGACATTTCATTATATAAATCATTAATAACGGTCTTGAAGGAATTTTAATGCACAAATGAACTGAAGTGAATATTACATTACAGGAATAAAATTACTGTTATGAATTACTCTCCCCGTTTCAAAAATTAAAGATAAATGAACTCAGACTAGACTATTAAAGTTTTAAATATAAAATCCTTTATCTAAAAAAATCGTGAAAATTATAAAATGTCAACGCTATATAAATTAGCATCGCTTTTTCTTCGGTGTGCCGAAACAGTTTATAGGTAGTAAAAATAAATGATTTGTATCTTCACAAACATTAGTCAAATCTTTAAAAATGAACAGCATTTTCTCTTTACATATCTTTCGGCTCTACATCCCCGAACGGGACACGCTCACATAGGTGAAATATTGGCATCCAAGAGGCTGGATCTCCTCTGGCTCCGTAAATTCTCCCTATGTTTTAATGTCAGATTTATTTTTGGAGACAAAAAAAAAGTCAATTTAATAATCTGGTAAGGGAGACTGCCTTAAAAGGTATAGGCTGCTAGAAACTAGCACGGCAGCTATGTTGAATAAAAGGTAGCAGGAGAATGAAACAGTTGGGGGAAATGAAATTTATATTTTTGTGTGTAAACTAAAGAGACTTATCGACCAACTAAGCAGTCTTAAGTGAGAAATGAGATCCTAAGCACACATACAAAGAACCCAAAACCGCCTGAAATCAGAGACACTTATTTATGACTGAATAATGTCCTTAAGAAACGTGCTTAAGAAAGGTTAATTTAGGATACTGTAACAGGAAGAAGGGAATTACTGGATGTAAAGGCAGACAGTGGGACTCCTGTGCCTTTAACTGCTGCACAGCAGAGGGGGGTTTGGAAGGTGCACCTCTTTCGCATCCCTACCTGGCAAACTGCAACTCCTGAATTTCCCTTTTCTATGCAACTGTTAAAGGATGCAGGAAGCCTATGGTCTGACCTGTGCATCTACTCATCCTGGAGAGAAAGGGAATAAAGTGGATGCATGCAGTGGGGGAAAGCAAGTCCCTATCTTGCAAACTGGTTCTCTGATCCAAAAAGGCTGCTCTAAAATACCATACAACCAATATTAAAATTATTTTCCATCTTGAGCATAAAGTGTGCACTAACAGTGCTCTTGTTACATCTACATGGCTCTGTGCTGCAGGAATAACCAAGTTGTACCACAATAAGGTACAATTTGGGATCAGACATTTGTTGCTACATGAATGAGTCTAGGACTGTGGGGCTCATTTGAGCCATTCTGCCTCCTCTCTCCTGTCATAAGACAATTACTTCGATATTTGCACTGCATCTGAAATGGCCAACTACGATTTGCACTTACCCTGAAAACAAGGATGCTGAACAGCGACTTGAGTTTGGAATCCCAATTTCCAGGGCAAATGCAAGCCAGTCAACCAGCTTGGATTCAATGGTAAACTATGGCTTGCTACATACAGAGGAATAGCCAATTATGTTGCTGCGGGAGAGGGGAGGTGGGATCACATGAGCGGCCCCAGGCTTATTCATGTAGACCCATCGACAGGCTTTTGTCTTTGTGCTTAGTTGTGGTAAAAGGGAGGAGGAACTGCACTCCTCCCGCCCCCAAGCATCTTTAATGACAGCTTTGGGTTATTTTGTTTTCTTCGAACACTGTTTCCTGTTCATAATTGGGCAAGGTTGCTTATTTCAGCAGAATTTACTTCTGAGCTCTAGGTGGTGTTGTACTACCTCTGAAATGTAGAAATTTAGCTGTCTATATAACTGATAAGAAAACAGAATCAGGATCCCTTCCCGTCTTTTGCTTATTACAAAGTCTATAGGGGACACCATGTGTGCATATGACGGAGACTTCGGTGGCAAGGAAACAGTTTCGAGCATATGATGGAGAGTCCAGCAGTAAATCACTGTCTGGACCAGAGTGGGAGGGAGAAAGTGAAAGAGAGGTTTCTCAACCACCGACCGAACACAACAAAATCAGAGCCTCAAACACATATTTACAAACACCCAACGGTTCACCTATTGATGGTGGGATGAAGTACAAGTTACAGAGAATCTTTCCTGAACTCTTCTGCCAAGGTGCCCACAGACTGCTGTGGCTGAAAAGCTGCTCTTGGGGTTGAGGGAGCTTTTGTTAGGGTGTGGGAAGCAGGGGGGTGGGGAGCTCCACAGCACAAAAGAGTAACTGTCAGATACCTTCCCCACCATCACTTAGGTGAGCTTGACTGTGAATGTACCAAGGGCTTGTGTGTATGTGTGCGCGGGGTATGTGTGTGTCCTGTAGTTTCCCACTTTGTGCCACACCCTGCACCCTGTGCCATTTCCATGTGTTCCCCCTCTTCCAACAAAGAGCTTTTGAGGTGTGCAAAAGATTGCAGGGGAAAGGGACTCTCTGAATTCACTCCCTTCACAGTATCCAAGCCAATATTTTTAGAATTTTCAGGAAGAAAGATGATTACAGCTACACATACGCTTGCTTTCTGTAGGATGGTCATTTGAAACGCACATATTGTTAGCCTTCTGTAACTGTAACATATATTTTATCATTGCTACGAGATCCCCCCTCCGAAGAGACATTACAGCCCAAAATATATTGAGATATAGTACAATTGCCTGGCTCAAGAAATGTTCCATGTACCTCATTGTGAGTCTCCCTCCACCCTCAAGACAGTCTTCCTGACATCCACCATCCCACCACTAAAGAGTACAACTCGCCCACCAGCCTCAGAATTGAAAAAAGGAGGGGGTTCCAGCACTCAGGTCTTCTTCCTTCCTCAGACTGGCTTCTCCCTCTCCGCCCCTTTTATAAGACTCCCTGGCCCCACCCCCACCTCGCCTATCTCTAATCTCCTTCCACCTGCTCCATCTGGGAGACTAAAAAGAACGGGAAGCATTTCCTGCCTCTTCCCCCTGCTGCCTGTCACCCTGCCCTGCTCTTTTGCTTTGCTGCTCAGGGCTGCCCTGTAACTTCTGCCATTCTGCCCTTCCCTAGTCTGAGCTCAGCCTTGTCTTCTGACCAGGTCTCTCCTCGCCTGGCTGTCTGCCTTATTCTTGGCTGTGTCAGAGTGATCTGGCTGGGTCCCAAACACCTCACTGTCCTGGCCTTCCTTGCATGAGTGAGTCTGGGCTTCCGCTGTCCTCAGCTCTGGCAGCTGAGGCAGGTCAAGTTGGGGCCAGGCGTTAACTCCTGACACTCCTGAAATCTTTGATTAACACAGTGCTTGTTGCCTTTGCCCTCCTTTCTGCCCCCCCCCATTCAGCGGTTTCGAACTGCCTGCCATTCTCTCAGGAACAGATATTGCACACTCCACTTGAATTCTGCACTCTCGACATACGCAGCCCTGGGATTGAGTCCCTGATTCTGAGGCTCCTGGTTCAAGCTCCAGAGATCCTGACCAATGCTCCCTCTAAGCTGCGGAGTCGAGCAGAAATTCTGCTTTGTGAGCCACTGGCGTTAAAGTTGTGAGCGAGCGAGTTGGCCACTGCATAAATGAGTTTGCTCTGGAGCCCTCCTGCCTGAGCTGAGACAAAAATGTGTGAGCCGGAGGCTAAAAAACGGTGAGCTGGCTCACACTAACTCAGCTTAGAGGGAACACTGATCCTGACGCAATTTCATGACAAGCTCACCTGTGTTCGACCGCCTTCTGATGCCAAAGTCCCAGCTTGAGGTAATGTCGACTGATTGGGAGTATACGTAACCCTGAGACTCGCCGTTGCTGCCCTGCGTTTCTGAGCCACTGTCCCCGTTGGCCGAAGAGGGATGGAATTTCTCCAAGTCAACGTCGTGGTCAATCAGGACCATTTCGCACATCCCTGTGTCATCGCTGGTCACATGCGACTGTCGGATGTGAGCCAGGATAATGGTTGGGTTGTCCAAGAAGGCCATCCTGTTTGGGAATTCTTCCACCTTCTTCTACTATCTTCTTTGCTCCATGCTGGGCTACTCACGTGCCTAAAAATGACAGCATAACACATAGGATGCTTTAAAGAAAATTAAAGAGTATGTCTGTGTACCTTCATGGAGGTCAACTATTACATTATGTAACATTAAGACTATGAATTATTATAAGTTATTGACATAATTGTAACACATGGAAATAACAGCTTACCATGTTTATTTGCACTTTGTAAAGTCTATAGCAAAACCAATAAAAACAATTTAAAAACAATTTAAAAAATGGAGGTCAACTAATGGCTGCTGACCATCCCCCCCTACTTTGAATGTGGTTCTCTCTCTTCTTGCTGCATCCCATTCCTCTTCTTTTCTCTCATGCCATTCCTGAGGGTCATCTGACCCCAGGAGCAGCATTTCAGGGATAATGGCAGGCTGCTGCTCTGAGGAGGGAGAGGCAGGAATGTTCTGTCCAACTTAAACAAGTTCCTTCCATTAGTGAAAACTTCACTCTGAACCTAACCCAGTATCTAGTAATCAGATGGTTCCATTTAACACAGTGGTTCCATTTAACATCCATGGCTATTTATTTATTTATTTAATCACATTTCTACCCCGCCCTCCCCGCAAGCGGGCTCAGGGTGGCTTACAATGTGCCGACGGCTAAAAACAGCATAAAAACAGGATAAAACAATCAACGTTAAAGTGCTCAATAGTTACAATCCAGATCTAACCAGATTGTCTTTGTGGTTTGCTGTGTGTGCCTCCAGGCACCTGCCCAGGAGCTAGTGGAGACACACTAGACTGGACAGACCATTTCAACACAATGAATATAAAATACATGGCACAGTATTCCTAGTAATATTATTATTGATGGTTGTTTTGAGTGTCTTCAGTAATGTCTTAACACCCTCTAACCATTGTCTGAGCAGTGTCTCAAATGTGCCTTATAACATCCTGTGTCTTATCAGCAGTGTTATTAACAGTATATTAACAAATATTAAATATCTTATAGTAATGTCTAAATGGTGATTTAATGTTGCCCTTCGTAATTCTTAATTAACTTTTTAATCATGTTCTAACACTAAGCTGAAGCCAATATTGTAATGTTTATTAAGTGTACAGTTTTCTTCTTTATAAGCACTAGTTTATATTAACAATAAAAATAAAAAAGTTAGGACTTAAAAAGGGGGGATCTAATAATTTAAAAGCTTAATAATTAAAACAGATGCACAGTACACCTTTCAAGAAGGGGTCACATGTCAAAACTATCTCAGAGCTCTTTCAAACACTGTGTGCTGCCAACAAGCCCAAGAGAAGCTGAAATAAAGGACAAATGGTGAATTGTGAATTGGCCATTTCAACTAACATAACATGCATGTATTTTGTATTCAGGTACCTGTTAAGTATCAATACCGGTGGAAGAAGTCATTAATTTAAATTGGGGGGGGTTCCCCCTTTACTGTTTTTTGGGTTTTTTAGGAACTGGCCACAAGACGGCGCACATATACATTTTGTTTTATGCTTAACTTCTGTTATCTGTTCTGGACCTGAGGCTGAGGAGGGCTCTAAAGAAAAAGCAAGTTAACAATATTTTGCATGCAAGAGCATTGACAACTGGGGCTCAGTGGGACCATGGTACAGCACCCGCTTTTCAATGCAGAGGTTCTGGGTTCAATACTGACCTCCTGTTAAAAGGATATTAAATAGCAAGCTTTCTCTGCATGTGATTCTGGAGAAGTACTACTGGGCAAACCTAGCCTTATGCTTTATCGTTTCAGACTGCAGGTGGGAGCTCATGTGACTGAATGCTCCTACATGATTGCATCTACTCATGCCACAGTGTGTACATCAGTAACAGAATACCTGCTTTAAGAGCTGAACGTTTCTGACTGGAATATCCACCTAAAGAGTCTGAGGAACAGCACAAACAAAAAACAAATAAGATTTCTAGGTTCAGGGAAGGACTACAGTCTGCTGGTGGAGCTTATATGATTTGCATACAGAATGTCCCAGGTTCCATCACTAGCACCTCAAGTAAAAGATGCTGAGAACAGGCTTTTTCAGGTGAAGACTCTGGAGAGTCACCACCCAATCAGAAGACAACATATTGAGCTAGATGCAACAATGGTCTGGCTCAGCATACATCTGGGTTAGAATTCAACTGGATGCACCTGAGGGCCATGGGGATTCTTGGACCTGCATTATGAAAGTCACTTTGTATGTAGAACATCCCAGATTTAATCTTTGCCACCTTTAGTTGAATTATCTCAAGTTACAGGCATGGAGAACGACGTTTCTCTGCCTGGGACTCTGGGAAGCTACAGTCATATCAGAGTTGACAATATTGAGCTAAGTCCCCCACCTAAAAAAAAAATCCCTGCACAGACAAATAGAAATCTGGGGAAGTGGTTCACAACTAGCCTTTCCTCTGAGGCTGCAGTCACACACACTAAATAATCCACTTTCAATTCACTTTCAGTCCACTTTCCAACTGGATTTTATTGTGTGAACTGGCAAAATCCAGTTGGAAAGTGGATTGAAAGTGAATTATTTAGTGTGTGTGACTGCAGCCATAGATGCTGGTTTTCTATGTGTAGGGACTTAATTTTTGCACAGAAAAGTATTATACCATATGACCCCTCATCCAGAGTCTGAAGTGATACAGTCCAAAGCCCAGCTTACCTCCTCACCTGCTGACTGTGAGAACTGGGCCTAAAAAGGAAGGTCTAGAGCCAGGTGTATGCACATGCAGGAGAATGAAGTAAAATGGACTGCACATAAGAACGTAAGAACATAAGAGAAGCCAATGTTGAATCAGGCCAATGACCCATCTAGTCCAACACTCTGTCACACAGTGGCCAAAAATACCACGTGCTATCAGGAGGTCCAGCAGTGGGGCCAGGACACTACAAGCCCTCCCACTGCTGCCCCCTCCAGCACCAAGAATAGAGTGCATCACCTGCCCCAGATTGAGTTTTCCCATCTATACCCTGTGGCTAATAGCCACTGATGGACTTCTGTTCCATATGTTTATCTAATTCCCTCTTGAAACTGTCCATGCTTGTAGTTGTCACCACCTCCTGTGGCAGTGAATTCCATATGTTAATCACTCTTTGGGTGAAGAAATATTTCCTTTTATCTGTTCTAGCCCGACTGCTCAGCAAGTTCATGGAGTGCCCACGAGTTCTTGTATTGTGAGAAAGGGAGAAAAGTACTTCTTTCTCAACCTGCTCAATCCCATTCATAATCTTATAAACCTCGATCATGTCACCCCTCAGCCGTCGTTTCTCCAAGCTGAAGAGCCCCAAGCATTTTAACCTTTCTTTCATAGGGAAGGTGTTCCAACCCTTTTATCATTCTAGTTGCCCTTCTCTGCACTTTTTCTATACTGCACCACTCTATACTGTAGGTGAGAAATTCAAGTTTTAAACATTTTCCCTTGTAAACAGTGATATAGAGAGGAAAATTTGCCACAAGTGAAAAGTTTTTTTTTGGGGGGGGGGATTTCTCCCTCATATGTAAATGTAGTCTATGGATAGTAGTCAGGAATGCTGTGCTGCAAATCAATAATTTCAGATCAGCTAAATGTGGGATATGATGCATGGGCAAAACCCAGTGCTTGTACATGGCATATCTGCCTTCTTTTGCTATCATTATTTAAATATTTAATTTTAAATTTTTTTAATGTGAACTGGAAAATTTTCTGATTCAAATTTTCCACCCCAAACCCTATATCACTACATGTAAACAATCCCATGCAACAGCAAATCAGCACACTGGGTGAAGGAGCTCTAGTTAGCCTGTTTCCTGTGCTGTTCGTTTTCTACTTAAGAGATTTTTTTATATATATGGGAGAACAGAAACATTCATAGACTATTCCCATGTGTTTGTGGTGGTACAATCCTTTCCACTCAGCATTTCACCACCACAGTTCACCAAGCCTTGCTCTTTTTCCTAAATGTCAGTTGGCTGAGAGGAAGTTCCATGGGAAGTGTACCACCGAACAGAAAGGCCCCGGACAGGTTGCTATCCGCTGAGCTTCAACAGCTGTAAGACTTGCCTGGGAGGGGGAGAGTTACTGGAACCCACTCCGCACGGATCTCTGTCCCCCCCCCGCTAGTCTAGCACCTGCACTTCTCCAGCCCTCCTCCCAGAAATCTTCATTCTCTCCCACCCCATCACCAATTATCATCCTAAACTGCACTGTTCGCACCATCTGCTTCCACCTTCATGACTTCTTGCTGAGAAGCTGGCACAGGAACCATAAAAGAGGAAAGAAAGAGCGAAAGAGAGCCAGTGAGAGTAGTGACACACTCAGCAGTATTTCTTCATCCACCTAGGACTCCTCTGGAGGAGGAAAGTGATCCCCAGGCCCTCAGTGCTAATTAGATCTGGGAATGCAAGTGCTGAGATTAAAGCCACTTTCTTTCCTTGAGCCCGAATGAGCATCCAGTCACGTGAAAGTCCAGCTTCTTTCACTGGGCTATAATTGCTTTAATGTAAAAAGAGAAGGTGAGACTGTTGTCCCAGGGCAAGTCATTAGCAGATGTTTAATGTTTGGCAACAAAGGTCACCCTGGACCTTTAACCACACATCCACACAATTTGAACCCAAGTGTTTTAACATTTGCAGAGCACACCCAGACCAAGAAGCTTCTGAAGACTGAGCCAAACTGGATGTTTTGGTATTAAGTGAACAGGAGAGGGGGAGAAACATGCACATAAAACAAAGTGTGAGGCAGAAAGATGCTCAGACAGACATATACATGTGGTCACATCCTCATGTGCTTTGGTTCCTTGCTTTTATTTATTAGAGAAATTGTTAGATTGCCCTTCCATTAAAACAGTACCTGGAGAGGCTTACAGAAGTTATAAAATGCAAACACCATGTTTGAATTGGAAAGCAACAACACAACAATGACAAAAACAAACCAGCAAAAGCAGCAATCCTAAATAAAACCATAAAAACATCAACAGGAACAACTGAATCATATGAAAGATAAACCCAGCAGTTAGTGGAAAGGTTTTTTAAAAAACAAAATCCAGAAACATCAGAAGCTAGAGGGGTAAAAGAAGAAGGTAAGGGGTTTCAGTGTCCAGCAGAGCTCTACAGCCTCTCACCACAACCAGTGAAACCAAAACAAAAAAGGTACAAATGATGGCCGAACTTGCTTAACATTAAGAGCCACATAGAATAAATGTCAGATGTTTGAGAGCAAGACATGAACAACTATTACACACATTTTTTTGAAAAATATCCAAATTTGCTTTTATTAAGTTGATAACTTTAGACAGGGAGGGAGGGGAGAAAGAGAGAGAAAGAAAGGTGGAAAGAAAGGTGGGAAGCAAGCAAGCAAGGAAGCAAATAGATGGGGGAGGAAGGGAGAACTGGAAAGAAAGCAACTTTAACATTAAATGTGTCCTCCAAGCCCCTCCTGCCCCCACGCTGGCTAGCTTGGCTTGGAGAAGGGATTTAAAGAGATAAATGCCTTCTCCAAACTGGCTGGCGGCGGGGGGAGGGGGGCTTTGAGAATGCATTTAAAGTTCAAGTTGCTTTCAGTCTCTGCATTGGCTGAGGAAGGGAAGATCAGTTGGGGAGGCATGCCTCTCCTTTGCTTCCCCAGCCACAATAGTGGGAGCTGCACAATACGTGTGAAAGAGACGCATGTGGCTCCCAAGCCACAGTTTGGCCACCCCTGCTGTAGAACAATGGTACAGCACCCAGTTTGTATGCAGAAAGCGGACCTCCACTTAAAGGATCTCCGACAGCAGGTACCAGGAGAAACCCAGACAAAGCAAAGCACATTATTTGTGTGCAGACCATCCCAGGTTCACTTCCTAGCATCTCCAGTTAAAAATGTGTGGAGAACAAGTTTTGTCAGACTGAGACCCTGGGGAACCGCTATTCCTTGGAGGAGAAAATACTAAGTTGGATAAACCAATGGTCTCAGTAGAAGGCAGGCCTAGTGTTCAACAGGTTACACTAGAAGGTCATGGGGGATCGAAAAGGCGCATCACACTAAAATTGCTTTGCATGTAGAATGTCCAAGATTCGAATAAGAACTTGAGTAATAAGTGTTGGAAATGTAAAAAAACAGAGGGTTCTTTTTACCATATATGGTGGTCATGTGATAAAGTAAAAGTGTACTGGTCTAATATACATTGTGTGATGCAGAAAATATTAAAAATCCCAATTGAGAGAAAGCCAGAACTTCTTCTCTTAGGTTTGACAATGGAAAGAATTCCACAGGAAAAAAGGACATTACTATGGTACATGATTACGTCGGCGAGAATGGCCTTCGCTCAGCAATGGAAAACGGAGAAGGTGCCGGATATACATGACTGGTTTAGAAAACTGCTATTTTTAGCGGAAATGGACAAAATGACAAAAAAACTAAATGGACAAATGGCAGAACAGTATATAAAAGATTGGGAAGGTTTGAAACTGTATTTGGAAACTGAATACAGAATGAAGGGGAAAATGTATAACTTAGATCTGTATGGATATTGAATGAGAAATGAAATGAATTCTGAACTGTATTATACTGTTATTTGAAAATATGTTGAAATTGTGAGGTGTTTTATATATCTGAAATGTGTTACCTGGTTTGTCGATTCATATAAGTCTAAACTTGATTACCATCTAATATATACTTGTTTGTTATTAGCAGTGTTGGAAGCCTATTAGGGGGGTGGGGGGATGGGATGGAAAGTTTTTTAAATTGTATTGGTAACGTTGTTGAAAATGTTGAACACATCCCAATAAAATTTTGTTAAAAAAAAAAAAAAATGTCCAAGATTCAATCTCTGGCATGTCTATAAGGGTCTTAAGCATAGGGTCTTTCACTGCATGAGACCCTGGAAAGCCACTGCCAGTAGGAGCCAGGTGGTGGTGGTGGGGAACCAATGGACTGGTGGCTTTGTTAAAAGCAGTTTCAGACATCCATTACTGCTTTACTTTCACAGATTCCACAAAAGCCATGCTTATAATACACTCCTGTTCTCCATTTCTATGACCTCTGCCCAAATCCACAAAAGGCACAAGGGAGAGGCTGTGGCTCAGTGGTAGAGCATCTCCTTGGGAGGCAGGAGGTCCTAGGTTCAATCCTCAGCACCTCCAATTAAAAGAGCCTGGCAGTAGGTGATGAAAAAGACTGCTCCCTGAGACACTGTAGAGCCGCTGCCAGTCTGTGTAGACAATACTGACTTAGAATCATAGAATGTTAGAGTTGGAAGGGACCTTCCAGGTCATCTAGTCCAACCCCCTGCACTCTGGAGGAGCACAGTCAAAAGATAGCCCGACATATCTACAACATACACAAAAGATGGTCGTCCAGACTCCGCTTGAAAACGTCCAGGGAAGGAGCATCCACCACCTCCCGAGGCAGTCTGTTCCACTGCTCAACCACTCTAACAGTTAGGAAGTTTTTCCTGATATCTAGCCGGTAACGACTCCCTTGTAATTTCCACCCATTAGATCTAGTCTTGCAATCCGAAGCAAGAGAGAATAGATCTGCTCCATCTTTACAAAGACAGCCCTTCAAATACTTGAAGACTGCAATAATGTCCCCTCTAAGACTTCTCTTTCCCAGGCCAAACATACCCAACTCTTTCAGCCTTTCCTCATAAGACTTGGATTCAAACCCATTCACCATCCTGGTTGCCTTCCTCTGGACACGCTCAAGCTTGTCAACATCCTTCCTAAAGTGTGGTGCCCAAAACTGGACACAGTACTCCAGGTGAGGCCTGACCACAGCAGAACAGAGCGGAACTACCACCTCCCGTGATCTGGACACAATGCTTCTGTTAGTGCATCCTAAGATTGCATTAGCTGTCTTCACAGCCACATCGCACTGCAGGCTCATGTTGAGCTTGTGATCAACCAGAACACCTAGATCCCTTTCACATGTGCTGCTGTCAAGCCAAGTCCCTCCCATTCTATATCTGTGCCTTTGATTTTTTGTGCCTAAGTGTAGGACTTTGCACTTATTTCTACAGAATTTCATTTTATTTGCCTCAGCCCACTGTTCCAGCCTATCTAGATCATTTTGAATCCTGACTCTGTCTTCTTCAGAATTAGCAATCCCACCCAGCTTCGAGTCATCTACAAATTTGAAAAGCATCCCCTCTATGTCTTCCTCCAGGTCATTTATAAAAACATTGAACAACACTGGGCCCAGGACAGAGCCCTGTGGCACTCACTAGAGACTTCCCTCCACGTAGACGCAGAGCCATTTAGGAGCACTCATTGGGTACGATTTTTCAACCAACCATGAATCCATCCAACGACTTCAATGGGCCAAGGGTCTGATTCAGTGAAAGGCAGATTCATGTGTTCATGTGTTCACAGAAACAGAAGGGGCTAAGATGTATATTTTACTAAAGAAATAGTGAGTAGCTTATAAATTGAGCCATGATGTAAAAATGAAAGCCATGGAGAAGAAGGGGGGGAGCAGCGAGCAGGCTTGTCTCGGAACTGCAAAGCCACACACCATTTCCCTCTAAATATGCCTAAATCCCCTTGAGACCCAACTGCTTGGCGAACCCCTGCTAGGGCCCGATAGACTTGGCGGCGAGGCATCATGAATATTTGTATTAAGTGGATGAAAGCTATCGAAAGCACCTTATTTCAAGGGTGACAAACCTGCTCTACAGACACAGACGGCATAGCCGCCCGGGTATGAATGCCGGATTGGATTTTTACAGACTGATGGGCTCAGTCTCAGACCTTGCCTTGCTATCTCTCCTCAAATCGGAACACTATCAATACGCCGGCTGGGATGAGGGCTGTCAGCCAATTAACAGCTTGTTTTCTTTTTTTATAAAGGATGTCTTCTCACCAATTGATTAACCAATCAGGTAGACAGAAACATACTGACTGCAAAACCTCACCATTAAAGGGTTTGTGTTTCTGCCCCCTCTTCATATCTTTTGGAGAGGTGGTACAGTGCAGTGGCACAGAACAAACTGGGATCTGGAAGGTCCTGGGTTCAAATTTCAACTTGCTAAGTAGCCTTAGGCAAGCCTGTCAACCCATCTCCCCTCTCAAAACCTTCTGGGGAAGTAAACAAACCCAAATAACTTCTAAGAGAATGATTCAGGTGGGGGTAGCCCTGTTGGTCTGAAGCAAGAGAACAATGTTTGAGTCCAGTGGCACCTTTAAGACCAACAAAGTTTAATTCTAGGTGTAAGTTTTTGTGTGCATGTATACTTCTTCAATGTGCATGCACACTGAAACAGACTTTGCCAACCATTACATATAGGTGCGGGGGGGGGGTGTTAGTTGCCAGGAATGTTAATTAGAGTCAAGATGCATAAGTAACTGAGTGATAAGTATAGCTAAGATTGGATTAATGCAGTTGGTAAGACCTATGAATAGCACAGACACCACCTTATACCAGAAACCTACTGACTAACAAACATATCCTCATGTCTCCAGCTACCATCCTAAACATACCAAACAATCCATTGTATGTAGCCAGGCTCTACCCTACGGCCACATCCGTTCCAAACCTACAGAGATTCTCACCTGGGGGATCTACAACAAACTAACCCCTCCATCTATATGGAATGGTTGGTGAAGTCTGTTTCAATGTATCTGAAGAAGTGTGCATGCACATGAAAGCTTATACCCAGAATTAAACTTTGTTGGTCTTAAAGGTGCCACTGGACTCAAACTTTGTTCTGGGAGAATGTGCTAAGGAAACGTAAAACCCCTTCAGACTCTAAGGGCAGCATCAAAGCAATTGGGGCATATTGTCCCAGGAAGCACAGGAACAGGGAAGCTGCCTGAGCTATCTTATCTCAGTAAAGATTGCTCTGATAGGCAGCAGCTCTCCAGAGCCTCAGGCAGAGAACTGCTGCCTGAGATCCTTTAACCGGACATGCCTGGGATGGAGCCGGGGACCTCTGTGGGCACAGCTGGTTCTCCATCACTGACTTACTAGCTGCCCATGGGGTCACTCTGCAACGTGCTGGAGGGCAGAAAGGAAGGAAGCCACTCAACCTCACAAGCAGCGAGCAACTTGCTTCCATAAGCAACAGCCTGAAGCACCTCAAAGGCCTGCGAACTCCCAATCAAAAATTACTGCTGCCCCATCAATGTGTCATATAAATGCTGGCATGTTAATTGTGTATTTATAAGATTGTTAATGGTTAGTTAATTTACCTCCCACACTATTATTGTACTTGAAATGATTTAACGTCTGCTAAGGGAGTTAACAACATGTAACGGCAGATGCAAGAGTGTTATTTATTTATCCCCCCCTGCCCCCAGTCTCTCCCTGCTGAACCCCAACTTCAAACTGTTTATGGTCTGGATGCTAAACCAGCTCAGGCCTCATGGAGTTTACACAAGCAATTGACGCTCTTTCAGCTACGGGACAGGCAAGAGGATAAGGGATCACCAAGTTCATTCAGTACAGTACAAGCCAAAGTGGACAGCGAAGATCTCCAAGAGGATCTACTCAAATTGAGTGAGGGCAGAACAGCCTGGCAAATGAGGTTTAATGCAAATATAGCCCCGTGGGGCAAGAAATCCTAACTTGAACTTGATGGACCCTGAACTAACTAACCAACTAACCATGGAGGAGGTCTTGTGGTGTTAGTCGATAATTCTACGGAAAGGTCAGTCTACAGCTGGAAACGAAAGCACAAATTCTGTGCTAGGAATAATTAGTAAATGGTCTGAAAATAAAATTCAATATCCTAATGCTCTTGTATAGATGGATGGTGTGACCACATTTGGAATAAGGTTGTCTCATCTCAGAAAGGATACTGAAATGAAGAGCCGTGAATGCCACCCTGAGCTCTATGGAGGAAGAGTGGAATAAAAAGGTACTTGGTAAATAGTTAGATTTCACAGAGTTGGAAAAGAACACCCAAAATGTTCAAAGGGGATGGAACACATTTTCTATGGGAGAAGGCAGAAGAATTTGGTGATTTACAGTTTTGGGGAAAAAAGATTCCTAAGGGATGGGGAGAACGGAATAGATGTTTATAAAACCATGCATGGTGTGGGGAAAGTGGATGGAGAGAACTTTTTCAGGGGCATCCAGTGAAACTGATGGGCAGAAGATGCAGAGCAGAAGACACCAAACACTTCTTCAGACAACAAGTAATCAACTTGTAGAATCTGTGGTCATGGATTGCTCAACTGGATTTAAAAGGAGAAAAGCCAGATTTATGGAGGTCATTAATGGCTATTTGCCACAATGGCTACATGGAACCTCCATGCTCAGAAACAGTTCACCCAGGAATACCAGCTTCTGAAGCACAACAGGGGAGGCTTCGGACAGTCTGGTGTAGTGGTTAGAGTGCTGGGCTAGGATCTGGGAGATCCAGGTTCGAATGTCCACTCTGCCATGGAAACCTGCTGGATGACCTGAGCCAGTCTCAACCTAACCTACCTCACAGGGTTATTGCGAAGATAAAATGGGGGGGAGAGTAATGCAAGCAGTCTAGGTCACCATTGGGGAGAAAGGTGGGGTAGAAATGAATAACTAAATAAATGTGGCCCTGCTTGAAGGCCTTCCAAGGTATCTTGTTGGCTACTGTGGGAAACAGGATGCTGGAACAGATGGACCTTTGGTCTGATACAGCTAGGCTCATCTTATATTTGTGGCTATTCTGCTTCCATGGTCAGCTGCTGCCTGCCTATGATTATTGGATGCTGGGGGCCAGCAGGAGGGGAAGGCCATCAATCATGGGGTCCTGCTTGGGAGTTTCCCAGTGGTATTAGATACCCCACTGGTAGAAACAGAATGCTGGGCTAGAATGGGACTACCCAGCAAGGACATTCTGGTGACTTCATCACCGAATGCTTTTGAATTTTAAGCAGAGATTGGAACATTTGAAATAAAAAACTGCACACCAGTGAATAACATTCTTGGAAATGGAATTTATCAATGGCTTACATCATCAAAAAACCCAGAGCATGGTAGCACATAGGCGCTGCAGGCACACACACAAATGCCACAACAAGGAAGACTGGCTGATTATGAAAAAAGTGAGCAGCACCATGGCGTTGATGCTGTGTGCATATGGGAGTGTGAAAAATAATCCCTATTTTCCTTTCTAAATTACAGCCTGCAGCCCAGTGGGTACACAGAGAGCCTTAATCTTGCTGTGCCTTCTGAGCTATTAGTAAAGAATGGATCTCCATTATGTTTTAAGAAAAAAACCCATAATATTCGACATACAGGCCCTGCTTCTAAAAGACCTGCGGCATGAGCACAAGACAATTATCACAATCTCAAAACACAGAAGGAAGGGGGAACAGTAGCAACATTTTCATCATTCACCAGCTTGTACGGTGCATTGCATGATCTCTTAAAAAAATTAATAATCGGTTATAACAAATGCAAGCTGTACAAGAGGGAGAGGAAAACCATTAGTGCATAGAAGTGGAGCATAGAAGTGAATAGGGTGTGCATATGCGAGAGTGACCAAGACTGTGAGCCAGAAAGTTCCTGGTTCAAATCCTAACTTCAGTCACCAACCTACAACTGTCTTCAGCAAAGTCACGTCATCTCAGCCTCAACGATGCCACTCAAGCTCTGCAATATGGGGATCAGATAAACAACCCTGAATGGGCTGTCGTGTGGATTGGCAGGACGGGAATTGTTCTGGACCAGCATGGCATAGACAGCATAAAGGACAAAGTTCAGACTGGGGAAACCTGGGTTCAAATCCTTCCCACAAAGCTTACAAGATAACTGTAGATCAGCTGCTCTTTCTCTTTTTTTCTCAGCCTACCTTACCTGCCTGGGTTGTTAACGGGAGAAAAATGAGATGATCCCACATCCATTCCTATCCCTTTCTTGGAGGAAGGGGAGCGTGCAAACACAGAAATCTACATAGGATGGACCACAAAGGAGTCTTGTGGTCTGTGAAAGTTTACATTTCAGAAATTCAGAATGTCCTTAAGGTGTCCCAAGAATCCTTTTTTGCGGCACCTGACATTCATAATTTACCTCTATCTTTCCACAGCAACTTTCCAGGGCAACTATTTCAGCAACTCACCTCCTCTAATTCACAAGAAGAAAGTATATTCTTCTGATGTGAAGACTGATCAAGCACATGAGAAACGAGTTGGGGGGGATGGGACATTTCTTGCCTCATTTTAAGTAAGACACAAGCAAATAAAGGAAAAATATCTTTAAACCCCACCCAACACAAGTATAATCACCTTTGATCACATGGGAACATTCTGTGACATCCACCCAAAATGGCTGAGGGCATCTTTTGGAATCCAGGAGCCGTGCTTACTCAGATGGAAGTCCCAGTGAGTTCACTGGCCCTAGCCAAACGACGTCTGCCTAGCCTCGACCTTTTTCTGCCCTGCCTCCCACCTGGTGGAACATGCTCCCTATTGAGATCAGGGCCCTGAGGGGTCTTATTCAATTCTGCAGGGTCTGCAAGACGGAGCTGTTCTGCCAGGCCTTTGGCTGAGGCAGTGGGCGTCCACACTTGGCCACCCCCCCCCGAGGTTGCTGTCTCCCACTCACTGATAACCGGCCATATTTATCTACATCAATGGGCCGGTTTCTTCCTATGGCAAGCTGTGATTGTTGATTTTGTATGTTTATAATGTGTTTTAAATGTTATTTTGTTGTAACCCGCCCTGAGCCCGTCTACGGGATGGGCGGGATATAAATGTGAAAAACAAATAAACAAACGAACTCTGAAGTAAGTGCATGCACAGGAACACTGCTCTGACAGCTCCGTTTTTTTGGGAGGTCTTAACAGTGGATGTTTGTATGAGGACCAGATTTTATCACAATGCACCAGGGGTTGATTTTTAAAAAATCTAAAATATGGGAGTTCCCAAGATTCATTTTATTTTCAAGATTTATGCACAGCTATATGCTTCTAAAGCAGTAGAAAACATAAATTGAGACACAATTAAATACGGTAATTAAAAAACCAAACCCATGTTTAAAAGACTGTCTCACTCTTTCAACATTCCAGCAAACTCTAGCATTATCAAAGCCCAGAATGGGGCTATGCCAATGAAAAGGACGGGGCTATGCTGATAAAGTCAGTGCCAGGCTGGGGAGAGAGATTGCTGCCAGCAATGGCAAAGCCGCTACCACCTGCTCTGTTCCTTCCCTCCAGCCCCTAGAAGTTTGCTGCTTCTTGAGAAGAAGGAAGTGAGTGTGGGATAGGTAAAGGTTTCCCTTGCTTGAAAGCCTGTCGAATCCAACTCTAGGGGGTGGTGCTCATCGCCGTTTCCAAGCCGAAGAGCCAGAGCTGTCCAAAGACATTTCTGTGGTCATGTGGCCGGCATGACTAAATATCGAGGCGCATGGAACACTGTTACCTTCCCACTGAAGCAGTACCAGAGACGGGAGCTCACTCCGTCATGCAGCACCAGGATTTCAAACTGCCAAACTACAGACCTTCTGGTCTGCAACTTGGCGTCAGCCTCTGAGCCACTGCCGCCCCATTTGGGATAAAGGTGCCCAAATACATACAAATGAAATAAATTAGATTCTCAATGGCAAGGAGCAGATTTCTCTCTCTCTCACACACACACACCATTGTCATGCCCATGCACAGAATTGCACTTTAGTAAGGGCAAACACAACCCACTACTCTCGACTCAGGGTACCATCATGGACAGGGATCCTGCTGCAAACATTGCCCGCCTCCAGGGGGAGTCTTTGCTCAGTCCACACAGACCCTGCCAGTAATAAAGGTGAAAGAAGAAGCAAGCTTTAACAGTGCATGGGGTAGTAGGTGGGCAGAAGCATCTTAGCCTACCACTGAAATCACAGCCCCGGACTAAACAAATGAAACTGGAAGGCACTCCTGGAATCAGTTAAGGCAACGGATGGTGCATTTTACAAGTGGGCTACATTTCTTTATGAGCCCTCTCACTCAGACAGCTATCAGCTTCCTTTCTCCTACTTTTTAAACTGCTGGAAAAAGTCCCAGACAAGCTTCATAAATGTTTTAAAGACAAAAAGGCAAACCGCTGCTGTAGCAGACAGGAATCCCACACACTGGAGATAACAGGGAGAGGATGAAGCAAAGACCAGTGGAATTACCTGAACTAATGACCAAGTACTCACTTAGGAGAGCTGTCAGTCACCTGCATATGAAGCTGACCATGGGTCCCCCCAGCCCAGTGCTGCCCACTCCTAATGGCAGTGGCTCCCTTGGGTCTCAGGCATGGGCCTCTCCCAGCACTGCTTCCAGAGACTCTTTTAGCTGGAGATGCCAGGGACTGAACCCTGAGACCTTTCTTACAAAAAACATGTGCTCAAATACTGATCTCTGGCCCCACCCCATGCTCCAGTACCTACCTGAGAAAGAGAGGGAGAGAGTAAAACCACCATTTAATGTGATTTTTCAAACAAGAGCCACCATAAAATCAAATATGATGTAATGATCACAAGGAGATATTTGCCTGCAAGCAGATATTTTGCCAAAACAGTAGGACTGTTGCCTGTTCTTGAACAAAATGTCTTCAGCTATGTTTTAATTAATTAAATCTGCATAGCTTTGCATGTGAACAAAACAAGGTTAATTTATTTGCCACATCAGAGTAGCTACAGTCCTGGAAGACACACATTCACTCATGACAGAGTTGAAGAGTCATTTCCCTCCTGGAACAAAGCTCGAGTCCAGTGGCACCTTTAAGACCAACAAAGTTTTATTCTGGGCATAAGCTTATATCCAGAACAAAACTTTGTTCTGCTGCCTCAGACCAGCATGGCTACCCACCTGAATCTATTTCTCTCTTGGGTGAGAGTGGATAAGGAATGCCTCTTAGAATGGCTTCAAAGAGGCATTTTCTCCTCAAAGACAGAGCTAGACATCTGCTTTTGTAAGTATTTACAATAAATAAATGTTTTAAATCTGTTCCCTGATTAATCAGGGGTACCCTTCTAACAGATCAAACAGTTTTAAATCAATCAGCTAGATGTTGCAACCTAAAGAAATCTTCTGCCTGTTTAGACTCTTGCAAAAATTTGAAATCTCCTTTCATTGTCTTGCTAAACAGCAAACTAATTATACTGACTGCAATGTTCTATTGACTGAGTTGGGGACTAAGTGATATCCCCAGTCCCATCCAAGCTTTGCCTGTCACGAAAGAACCCACTTCTCAGAAAAAGAGAGTTATCCTCCGTCAATATTTTAGGCAAATAAATATGGGGGGGGGGGGAGAGACAATCACAGCACTTATAAATTAGAGCAGACAAATCCGTTTCTCGACTCCCGCCTGCAAAGAGCATTCTATCAATATAGCGAAATGCTAATCTCCTAATTAACAACCTAATTAGGTAATTATGGCTTTGCAGAGGGACGCCTAAATGAAATATGACAACATGGTCACCTCTTTATACGGCACCTGTGGGCCTTTTCAGCTGTCACTGCGAAGAGTGCAATATCAATTGGAACAGATGACAAAGCGGTGTCATTTTTCATTCCAATATTGCACTGAACAGTCCGGGATGGAAGCAGTTTAAAAAAAGAAAGAGAGAGACGGAGAGAAAGAGAAAGAGAGAGTGTCTTGCTTGATTTAGATGTGTTTGGGGCCATTTGCTAAATTTCTTTGAACAGCCAGGAACTGGATTACAGCAGCAGGACCAGATAAGCTGTTCAGAAACTACCATCATCCCCACAGTGCAAAGTGCCTCCGCATGTTTCCTCCCCCGTAACTGTTGTAAAGGCAACTTCACAACAAGCCTGTGAGGTAGGTTAGCTTGAGTGAAAGGATGTGAACACTGGTCGCCTCAATCAAAGTCAGCACACCTCGGTTATGCCACACCGGCTGCTGTTCGCAACCCCCATGTAATATACATTTTGATTGCATTTACATGTTTACCCTCCCGTGTTAACGTTACATTTATTTAGCAGGTTACACTAGACTGAGATATAGCGACTTGACCCACCCAGTGCGCTTCATAAGGAAGCTGTCTTGTGTCGTCAGATCATTAGCCTAGTATTGTCAACTCTGATTGGCCCATCAGCTTTCCACAGCCTCAAGCAAGTGCCTTTCTCTCACCTGCCCATAATACTCTGGGGCATCCAAAGAACTTGACTGTCATTAGATTCAGTACAGGCAAAAAAAAAAAAAGTACTTCTTTGCACAACTCATAACTAACTTGTGGAACTCACTGCTACATGATGTGGCAATAGCCATGGACTTAGATGGCTACAGAAGATCAGACCAAATAATGGAGGAGAAAAGTTTCACTGATGGCTTCATCAGTCATTGTGACTCAAGAGAACCTCCATGTTCCCCTCATCGAAATAATTTCTCATATGAAGCTGCCTTATACCAGCTCAGGCCATTGGTCCGCCCAGCTCAGAAAGGTCTACTCTGACTTGCAGCAGATCCCCAGGATTTCAAAGCAACACAAGTTCTTTCCCAGACCTGCTACCCAAGAGCTTTTAACCAGAGGCACCACAAGATCCTCCTTAAATGGAGATGCGGAGACTGAACCTGTGGCCTTCTGCATACAAAGCATGCATCCTAGTGCTGAACCACAAGTCCTTTTCCTAGGTGCAGTCCCTGATGACTGTTCCAAGCCCCACCTCTTTGCAAAGTTTGACAGAGCTCTAAACAGGCCCCATTACAGCATGGAGTCTCTGCATCTGTGTTCCTAAGAACGGCTATTTTAAACAACCCCCTTTGTGAGCTTCATACCAAGGAAGGCAGTGTGAAAGTTAAAAAGTCAGTTAAGACGCACTCTCTAGCTTGCATCAGACTGGAAATGTTGACGGATGACCCCTACACACACATCATATGCAACACACGGCAGTCCATGCGCACCATGCATAACCAAACTGTCTCGCAGAGGGGAAAGCTGGAGCAACAAGGTTGCGCAGATGTAAGAGCCAGACTAATCAACAGCTCATCTGCAGACTGGAGAAGCAGCGACCTAAAGCACCCACACCGGGAGTTGCAACAAACGCACAAGCCTTGTCTAGATAACTGTTTGACAGCTTCATCATAATAAACCACTTAAGGGCACAGAGGCTGCGTTCTGATACTCCCAGGTCTCAGCAACCTTGGGCTAGAAGATGCAGCAAAGAGTTTAGAAAACAGTCCAATCAAGCTCACGCACTCTTCCCTAACAGAAAGGCACAGGGCGAGTGCTGCCTGTCTCCGGAGTTCTTGAAGATCAAAAAGCGGGAGTCACAAGCTGGAGGTATTCTATGGCTGTGATCACACACACTAAATAATCCATTTTAAACCCACTTTCAATGCACTTTCCAACAGGATTTTGCCAGTTCACACAGTGAAATCCAGTTGGAAAGTGGATGGGAAGTGGATTATTAAGTGTGTGTGACTGCAGCCTATGAGTCTGCATCTTGTTCCATTGCAACAGAACACCAAGCACTGGACGAGGTGAGGCAAGACCCTCTGTTGAAATTGGTCCTGTTCAATAGCACAAAAATTTCACTGCCTTGGGGACCCTACTTGGGTAGAAAGGCAGCATAGAAATGTTTTAAATAAATAAAAAAAATCCACACCAGAGTAACCCAGTTTCCTTGCCAAGCAAAGCAGAACTCTGTGAGCAATATACTTTATTCAGATTACGTGATACTGCATCTCTGTTTATCCGGCTTCCTTTCTAGGAAGAGCAAAGAAAGAGAAGTGACAAGTTTTCACTGAAGCCCCATTTTTCACATGGATGTCTTGTTCAGCCGCCCTTTTAGCTCTGGAGATTTCATTAGGTGTGACTCATGTTATCTCATGGCCATCTCCATAAGAGCTGGAAACCTGCTTTCTTTTAAGAGGGCCTCCTTCTGGGGACACCTTCTTTGTGCCCTACTGCCCATCACAGAGCCCTGCTGGGAGCACCAATGTGATCCTGAGAAGCAGCTTTGGTCACGGATCCTCAGAGCCAGTTCGACTTTTGGGAGTCTGAAATGATGGCTGATGTTAGACTGATGCAACTTAGGAATTAATACTAACTGTGCAATTTCTATCTATCCATATGTTTTTATCCCACACTTCCTTGAAGGAGCTCACAGCAGTACAGACAGTCCCGCAACCTTATTTTATCCTTACACCACCACTGGAGGGTAGTTTAGGTTGAGAGAGAATGACTAGTGCAAGATTACCCCGTGAGTTTTAGGACTAAGTGGGGATTTCAACTTGGATCTTCCCATCATAGCCTGATGTTCTACCCGATACATTAAAACGCCACTAGACAGAGCAAGAAAAAATGGAGTGTGGCCAGCGCTACTAGTGCTATAGGAAGCTGCAAACTGGGGTTTCTCAGTCTTCTTCTTACCTTATGAGTTGCTTTGCTCTGCTTCCCATTGTGGTGGAAAACAAGCAGAGGAATCAATCTCTGCCACTCCTTCTCGGGAACTGTCAATCAACACAAGCTGTCTAGACTAGAAATGCAGGACTTCCTTATTTTAAAAATGCAAAATCATGTCTATGGATAGGGGTCCTAAGCAAAGCAACAGGTTTCTGAACAGCTGCTGCAGGCCAGTGAAAAACTGGGTGGTGGGGAGGACAGCATGACATGTGAAATATTGCACAAAATGGAGAAAGAAGGATGCAAAATAGCACAGTCTTGTGAGAAATAGCCGGGCGCTGGCAACAGGAAGCCAGTCAGCATTCTTAGTGAAGAATGATGAGCGACAGTCATGCCAAGCTGCCAACTAAAAATAAATGTTTTAATGTTTCCCAAGATTAGTCTCTTCATCAAGGTGTAAGATTTGTTCTAGAAATCTGTGCAGGCTCTTTAAGACAAACTCTTTACTGTTAAAATCTCAAGATTGGGATGCATAAAACACTGACTTTGAGGATTTGGGGGGGATTCCCTCTCTTTGTGGGCTCCTGTGTTGCTCTTTATCAGGCAGCAAGCAAGCTAATCACTTGGGAAGCCTACCTTTTGCAAAAGTTACTTTATCAGCCTTTGCACAATGACCTGAACACGACATCATTTTCAGGGAGGACAGAAAGACCTGCAGAGATGAGGCGGGAGTATTTCAGTTTGACAAGCCAATGAAATTTTGTTTCTCAACATCCCTAATTTATGGAAAGCTGTAATGGGAACTACAGCCTATTCGAATAGCCATTAACTTTTCAAGCTGTTACACATTGGTTGCTGGACAGGCTATGCCATAATATCAAGTGTTTGAGGAAAGAGGTGCCACAAATACCGTGGGCTGCCTGTTCACCCGATTGGTGGATGAATGTGTTAAGAAAGACCTCTTCCCTTTCCCAAGGTCTCAGTGTGATGCATGGAGCTGGGAGGGGGGAGGAAAAGGAAGAGTATCCTGCTTCATGCCATGCAGCAGTGAGAAACCTCCCTTCTCACAAGACTTCTGGTATGCACAGAAGACTCAAGGGAAAGGAGGACCTCTCACTTTGTACCAGGCTGGTGGAAAATCTGACTGATTCTGACCAACCCTCAAGCCCAAAGTTGAGACATTAAGCCCCCTGGAAGCTGAGGAAAGGGCAAAAGTCCTTTTCTTGCCTTGCACTGCACTTTAGAGGCACTCAGAAGCAACAGATACAGTGAGGCCATGGTTCAATGGTACAGCATCTGCTTTGCATGCAGAAGGTCCCATCTCCCATAGACAAGATCAGGTCCCAGGTGATGGTGAAAGACCTCTACCCACTGACTGACCCTGACAGACCAATGGTTTAACTCAGTGTAAGGTAGCTTCTTGTGTTCAAGAGATATTCTTGACACATCTGTGTATCTCCCAGACCCAATATGGAAGAGGCTGACCTCTCTGTGAGAACTCAGGGTGTTTGTGTGGGGGAGTGTTAAGAGGCTACTAATACTGAATCAGATCAATGGTCAATAGGATTTATGTTAGCCACAATAATCGACACTTATGGGGGATTTTTTTTTGTATTTATAGAAAATAACTTCCCAGAGTTTCAGAATTACAGTACAAATTCTCCCCCTCCACCACCCCGAGAGATGGAAAAAAGGAATCCACCATTTATCTGGAAGTGCCAAATTGAACTGCTTCTTTTAAAACATCATTGGCAAACTTGTGGCTTCAACAGCACAAAGGAGGATAGCCTGATTCTGTACACAATCACTGGGCATATGCTTTGCAGACAAAAGGTCCTAGGCACAGTCTCTGATATCTTCAGTTAAAGGATTTCAGACAACTATTGGGAAAGACTTTTCTCTGTTTGGAACCTCAGCAATCAGCTGCCAGTCAGAGAAGAAGACATCCTCATTCAGATGGACCAATGGTCTGATGCAGCTCTGTGTAAAATCATCTTTTGGGAAGGGGCTGAGATTCAGTGAAAAGGTGTCTGATTTACATGCACTAGATCCCAGGTTCAACCCATCACATTTTCAGTTAAAAACATCACAGGCAGAACGTCATTGTTATGTACACGGACCGCCTCCAGGGGTCCGCGGCTAAAGTAAGGAGCTTGGTCCCTGAACACAAAGGGGACCTAGGATCCTAGGCCACCTAGTATCCACCAATAGCACCTCTGGCGTGAAATTCAAACCCTCCAATGGGACTGTGGGTGTGCCAGGTGGGATGTATATAGTTGGCCCTTGTGGGGCCGTTTTGTCATTTCGTGTGTGAAGTACAATAAACGTGTCTGAACGCATGTCGTAGTACGAGTCCTCCATGTGAAAAACCCAGTACTTTACAGTCATCTTCCTAAGAGAGCTGCTGCCAGCTGCCGCAAACAACACTGCACTACGCAGACCAACTCAGTCTGTGTAAGGTTGCTTTGTATGATATGCCTCAAGCACAGATGCTAGAGAGGAGATTCTCACAGATAACGATAAAACTGGAGATACTTGCATTACATCCATTACTTCCCACACAATTTTTGTCTAGTTAATTTTAAGCTCTCTCAACATAAAAGCCAGTTCCCAACATTCTATCACACCCAATCTAGAAACGTAGGTGGGCTACGTATTTTATTGAATGGACTATGCAAAAAGCGTACCCTTTTCATTTCTCCTGTACAAAGCAACGTTTCCCCCTAGAAATTACCAGTCAACTAAATCACTGCACTGCTGGGGGGGGGGGCAAGGGCAAAATTTACCTTCCATCTCTGATGCTAGGCATAGGAGCCCTTGCTTGCAGGGAGCCCACAGAGGATGTGGTGTTTTTGTGCATGTGAGTCTTCTCTCCACATACAAAACATTTCAGTACAGGGAAGCCCCTGGGCTCAATGCCCAAGAAGCAAACAAGTGAGCAGGGTCGTCTTGAAAAGTTGCTACCAGTCAGAGTAGACAAATACTGGGTTTGTCCAACCAGCAATCTGAATCAGTATACAGCAGTTTCAAAAGTTCCTCTACATTCACACCACCAGACACTTGGGCAGTAAATTCTCTGATAACTGAGTTCATTCTAGCACATTAATACATGATATGGGAGCTAGGACTTCAGGCCCTATCCTTAGATTAAGGGCGAGTACCCTATCCATTATACAAATCAACTGCACTGGGATTCAATGACTGCATATACCAAATGATATCTGAAATGCCTATTTCATCCCAGGTGCCAGGTTGTCATATGCACCTAGGAATTTCATTGTGGCAGCCTAGTATTTGTTGTGGTAGCAGTCATTAGAAAATATTGTCATATATAAGCCTGAAGGCTGAAATATGAGTCTGGTTCCTAAAGAGCTGGCTTCCAGAGCTAAAGAAAACCTGTCGAGACTTGTCATATATAGCCTTCTCTGGAGACCACAGGAAGCATTCTGCTGTCAAGAAGACCCATTCAAAAATGGCAGAATTCCTATATAGAAAGCACTTGTGGGCAGTGTTCCCTCTAAGCTGAGTTAGTGTGAGCTAGCTCACAGTTTCTTAACCTCTAGCTCACACATTTTTGCCTTAGCTCAGGAGGGATGGCTCCAGAGCAAACTAATTTATGAAGTAACCAAATCACTCACTCACAACTTTAATGCCAACAGCTCACAAAAGTAGAATTTTTGCTCACAAGACTCCAGAGCTTAGAGGGAGCATTGCTTGTGGGTATGAAATGCCATGCAACTAGCATGCAGTTTGTGGCAAAACATCCAGCAGCACCTAACTTTACTACTGCCTATTTTGCCTCAGTAATGGATCCAAGTAGGGGGGTTCATTGAGCCCCTATTCTGCCATCTCCTTCTACTTCCACCACGCAAAGATTTTGATTAAATGGCTGTTCTGAATATATATTGTTAGCTTTACTCAGGCTTACAGGGAAGCCCCAGTTTAGGAACAAATCACTTCCTGGAAAATGGCTAATAGGCTTAAGAGGATAACCAGATACTCTAAACCTGTTTCCTTTAAAAGATGCAACGTATTATGAAGGAGAAAAATACACACAGAATATCTAAACTTGAATCATTATAAATCTCTCCTTATATATATTTGAGTAGTGGAGGGTGACACTTTCTAGCTCTCCCAGTGGCTGTGCAATATGCTCCATCAGCCATTGGCCTGTCAGCTGCCACTCAAGAATATTCACGTGCCATTCACTGGGTGCTGGGTCTGCTCCTCTTCCCCTCCCACTCCCACCTCAGACACTGTTCCCTGTCAGAATTACTGACAAACGGCTGTCTCTTCTGACGAAGACACTTCTCCTGCTTGGCTCCTCTGTGGAACTAATCTTTCCCTCAGTGGCTGCTGGTAGAAGGAAACCCTTTCCAGACCTTTGTGAAGAACTCATTGGGGCCCGTCCTGACTAGGGTTGCCAGCTCCAGGTTGGGAAATTCCTGGATATTCTGTGTCTAAGGAAGCCAGAGTTTGGGGAGGGGAGAGGCCTCAGCTGAACAGAATGCCATAGGGCCCACCGTCCAAAGCAGTTATTTTCTCCGGGGGCAGGAAGAGATATCTGTTGTCTGGAGTTCAGTTGTGATACCCAGCGATCTTCAGGCTCCACCTGGAGTTTGGGTACCCTAGGTGTAGCAGTTAGCACTTCAGAGGGGGGTCTGCCAGGAAGAGATCAGTTCCCCTATGGCATTATACCCTGCTGAGTCCTTCCCCTCCCCAAACGCTGCCCTCCACAGGATCCACCCCCCAACTCTCCAGGTATTTCCCTACTCAGAGCTGGCAACCCTACTTCCCCCTCAGTGCCTGTTGCTAGGCAACCAAGCTTGGTTCTGCCAGTAAAAGGCCCTTTCCACACCTATTTTGGCTTTTGGGGAAAAACCTCATTGGGGCCAGTCCTAACTAGGGTTGTGAACTCCAGATAGGGAAATTCCTGGAGATTTTATGGTAGAAACTATGATACCTGGTGATCTTCAGGCTCCACCTGGAGGTTGGCTACCCTAGGCGTAGCAGTCAGTGTTTCAGAGCAGGGTCTGCTATATCCAGGTTCTTGCTGCATAAGCTGAATGAGTGATTTTGGACCAGTCACAGACTTTCAGCCTAACCTACCTCACAGAGTTGTTGTGCAAGCCAAAAGGGGGAGAAGAGAGTGATGTAAGCTGTTTTGGTCCCCATTGCAGAGGAAAACTCTACTTTTTCTCATGGGGAAGCATTGTTGCCAAACTCCAGGTGAGGGCTGGAGATCTCTCAAAATTACCAGTGCTCTCCAGATGACAGAGATCAGTTCCCCTGAGAAAATGGTGGACTCTGTGTCCTTATACCCTGCTGAGATGGACCTCCTATGATAGCCAATGTGACATAGCAGTCAGGGCACCAGAGCACAGTAGAGGCTGCATGTGTGTGGGGGGGAGAAGGAAAGCTGAAGAGTGAGGGGCAGATAACAGCAGGTTGATGCTTGGCTGGGAAGGAGATAGAGTTGCCAACTCCAGCTTGGGAAATTTCTGGAGACTTGAGGGGTGGAGCCTGGAAAGGGTGGGGTTTGAGGAGGGGTGGGACCTCAGACAGGTACAATGCCATAGACTCCACCCTCCAAACCAGCCATTTCCTCCTGGGGAACCATTGTTGCCAATCTCCAGGTGAGGGGGGGATCACTCAAAATTACAACTCCTCTTCAGGTAGCAGAGATCAGTTCCTCTGGAGAAAATGGTGGACACTGTGTCATTATACCCTGCTGAAGTCACCACAGCAAATCAATGCTGAGTGCCCAAGGCTGGGGCACTCTCCCTGAGTCTCTTTCTAGAGTTCGTTGTATTTATTTCCAAAACGGGCCTTATTCCTAGTGTTTTAGTAAGACTGGTGAAAGGATTGATCCAGATATTAACATACCTACATCTCTGTCCCAGTGACTCAACCATCCAGATTAGTTGTAGCAAATCTCTATTTCCTTAAAATAGTCTAGTCTCTTAACCTTTTTCTTTTCTATACTATCATTTAACAGTAAACACAGATGTCTTCCTCATTTCCTAGTCTTCATCACTCCTTTCTCTTCATCATTAACCAGTACATTTCCTGAATGTCATTTCCCTATAGTCAACTCCTGAATATAGAAAGATAACTGAAAACAGAAAGGTGCCGATCCACAAAGACATGGCTGATGCGGGCCTATTCAGACAAAGATATATATGTAAAATATAGTGCAATCTTATGCACATCTACTCAGAATCCTACACAATTTATTCAATGAAGCTTATACCCAGAAATGCATTCTTAGGATTGCACTGTAAAATACCTACATTAAAATTTCTAAAACGTGTCTAATACTGCGTGATGAAGTCATTTCTTCACATATGATGATTGTATATGCATGCATTATGCTGTGTGTACATCTGCTGGAAACTGTGGCCTAGTGTGGCTTAAAATTTCTACACAGAAGATATGACTTCCCAAGAAAGACACTCCATAGCATGTTGTTTGTGGCAGGAACCTGTGGCTTGCTGCAGCTTTCCAGCATGTCCATACATGTGGAAATACACACAGGTCCATTCCCACATGACACTATGCGCAGGCATGTTGCACAACATTCCTGCCACAAAAGCTTTCAGTAGAAAAATTCTATATTGTTCAAAGCAGCCCATAGCCATGGTAAATCAAGAACCACTTCTGTTCCCCTTTTCTGTTCTGAAATGAGGCAGAATTTCGTAGTTAGGATAAACTGTGCTGTCTTGAGTAAACTTCAAGGTAATCATATTTGTTCTGATACAGCAACATATAACATTTTTTTTGGTGGGGCCTTAAGACCAACAGATTTATCCTGACAGAGGCCTTCCTGAACTAGAAGCCCAATCCATCTGATCCACAACAGTTTCTGCCACAAAAAGGCTCAGAAAACTGTTATGCTTTACTAGGGCTACAAGTCCATAATTATTCCATGATCTATTTATAAAACAGAATTCCACCCTCCCTTTAATGGTTCATGATTGCACTGGAACTGGGAAGAGACAAGCACTTGGGAAACCCAGATTCAAACTGCACTCTGACACAGAGGACTACCATGGGATAGTTGCTCCCAGCCTAACCTACTTTATAGGACAAAGACTGAGTCCAGGGGCACCTGTAAGATCAACAAAATTTAATTCTGGGTATAAGCTTTCATGTATTGGCACACTTCTTCAGAATTCCAGAATTAAACTTTCTTGGTCTTAAAAGGTGTCACTGGATTCAAACATTGTTCTGCTGTTTCAAACCAACACAGCTACTCCACCTGAATAGGGTTACTGTTGTGAGGATAAAACACAGAGAAGAATGATGTTGTCAATGCCTTTAGGTCCCCACTGGAGAGAAAAGGGGGGTACAAATATCTAACTAAGTCATTAATTATGTTCAAACTGCTCATCAGCACCTGGATCTCCAGATGTCCTGGGCATCCTGTGGAGGCAGCCATGAGTTCCACAGCAGAATAAAAGCATAACACAAGTTTAATACATTTATTAACTCTAATGTGTTTCAAGACTCTAAGGTGTTTTTCTAATGAACTTGTAAAGTACCTTTGGTGGAAACAGGCAACTAATAAGTGCTCTATAAACATTTTTTAAAAACTTACTGGTTCTCTCTCTCTCTCTCTTTTTAAAGTCACATGGCATCTCATATTATATGCACGTATATGAAAAGCAGACGGTATCTCGAAATTCCCTGGACTAACATGTGGAGTTGCAAAGCACCACTTGCCACTACATCCCAAAGTGGGCACAGGTGGCACTAGCCAACTACTGGCACACTGCAGTCAACCACAAACCAAGAGAGAGGGAGAAGGGGGTGGGCTACGAGGCGACAGGTGAAAAGCACAAGTTCCCAGACGTAGGCAGCTCAGCTCCTTCACGCCTAAACAAGACTCCGAGTGGGCGTGGTTGCGAGGATGGGGGCGGGGCGCCATGACTCTTGGATCTCTGGCTGAAGGGAAGGGTCGCGTGAGGGCAGAGGCGGGGCAAGGGACTCACAGCGCCCCCTACTTACGGGCCTAGTGGGCGCCGCAGTCACTCCTTTCGTTCGGGGCCGGGTCCCAGTTCGTGCCGGGTAGGTCGTCAAGGGCCGAAGCAGCCGCTTCCGGGGCCACAGGAGACGCCTCTGACACTCAGAATCAGTCAGAAGGATGCTGACCCGGAAGCACTTGCTCTTCCATTCGGAAGTGGTCAATAGCATAGAGAACCACAAACGGGCCGCTCGTTGCGTCTTCTGCGCATGCAGTCAGTGGGAGGAGGCGGTGGGGAAACGGAACGAGGGAGAGAAAGGCTGAGTGCTTTCGGCGCATGTGCAAGTGGAAAAGCTACACGGGAGCCTTGGGAAAAGACGCGCCGGGTCCTTGTGCTGCCAACGTTGCCTGCTTTTCTTCCGCTGTTCAGCCGCGTTGTGGAGGCGGTCCGATTCTAGGGGAGAGCTCATCGCAGTTCGGTTCCTGAACCCGCTTTCAGTGTCAGCGGTATAGTACTTCTGAACGCGTGCAGAGTACATCTGCTCAGGGCTCCTTAGTAGGTTAGGCTGAGAGTTAGAAGGCAGAGATTCGAGAGAGGCCGGAGCCCAGCACCTGTTTCAAAGCCTAAACTTGCATTAATAAGCAAAATATAGTAGCACAGGAATCGATAATTAAAACTTGCTTTTAAAATTCAGTTTTGCCCCTTAACCGTAGGTTTTTGAGGTAGCCTCCAATAAAAAAGGATAAAGCACAATACAATAATAAAATCTTGACCCGAACGGCAAAAGTCAACCCGCCCGCCTACTCCACATCCGCTTCCAAAAACCACACTGTATTTTTATCCTGTTCCTTCAAGGAGGTCGGGGGTGACAGGGTTCTCCCCCTCCTCCCTTTTCTTCTTCACAACAACCCTACAAGTAAATTGGACCGAGTGTTGGTCACCTAGTGGTCTTAATGCAGCTTTTCTCAGCACTGCATGGTGAGCTGCACCAGCCATAATTTCCACTTTTGCACATCTCATAAAGACAGTAGGCTGTCCTGCTTTGCCACTGATTGCCCAGTGTATGTATACACATACACACACAGAGACAAGAGGATCTCTATTTGGTACGTTTAACAAAAAGTTCATCTTCTGCTTTACAGGAAGGTACAATACAACATAAACAATAAAAATATCTGAACAAAAATCAGCAACGTTCAAATAAAACAAATAATAAAAACCCACAGTATGAAATCACCAAACGCCTCAGTATTCTGAACA
This sequence comes from Gekko gecko, assembly GCA_029375565.1. Taxonomy (NCBI): domain Eukaryota; kingdom Metazoa; phylum Chordata; class Lepidosauria; order Squamata; family Gekkonidae; genus Gekko; species Gekko gecko. Next base: position 26,661,734 of record JAPDNY010000013.1, on the reverse strand, counting down.
GTAGAAACAGAAGAGCAATACAGTCTACAAGAGTCAGCAGAAAACCAGGAGTAAGAACACATCTGCTGTTTTCAATCTGGTTTCAGGCCATGATATGGAAATAGGACCACCTTGGCTAAGTATTGAGAGGCAAATACAAAAACTGGGGGTCACAGCGTTAGGAAGACATACAAAGATATATATCACTGCATACAGTAAATATATGTTTATGGTAGAACAATTTTATGCTTTATTTTTTATATATTTTTTATATATTTTTCAATATTGTTATCTAAATATTGGTATCAAATATTATCAAAAATATATTTCACCCAAACAATACATAGAGAAAGATATGTTTTACCCAAACAATAACATCGTGTGCAGGTTTACATTCAGACAGCACCTTGTCAGTATCACTAGTCCCAGGGGACTCTAGTAATTTACCCATTTCAAATTAATCTTTTTCAAGGACTGTGATGTATATATAAAGGACATAAGGTGCAATAATTTTTCTTTGTGAGCACAAAACCTCTCAAGATAGCAGCATACTTGTCTAGGGTCCCATCAGAACCCTTGCAGCAAACATAATAACCTATCTATTTTTGATAATATTTGATACCAATATTTAGATAACAGTATTGAAAAATATAAAAAGAATAAAGCATAAAATTGTTCTACCATAAACATATATAAACATATATTTACTGTACACAGTGATATATATTTTTGTATGTCTAAATAGTGAGAAGCGGCATGTTTCCATGCTGATTTTCTTAATCTGTCAACAGCGTCTCACATTGTCAACCAACTAAGGTCCGTGAACCATTTGGGGTTGGAACTAGAATTAGAAAAAGAGCTCTTGAGTGGATTAGATTGGTTTTATCTGACCTTGGCCCCGTTCACACTGAGCATTTGCCCCGCTGAAGGCACGGGAGCCCTGCGGACTTTCCGTGCGCGATCATACGAGCACATCTGGGAGGCGTAGTGCTCCCGTGGCCAACCCGCGGCTTCCCGTGGAAAACACGGAGTAAAAATCTACTAGGTCCGAAGTACTAGTTTCCAGAAACCCCGGGGCAAAGGCTGGCATCTGATCGCGGGAGCGCCAGTATCCTGTGGCTTCCGACGCCCGCCCATGTCCCCGAGGTTTCTGGATGTTGTAAGTTTCTATGGGATGCGCACCAACGCTGAACAGCGCATGCGCACACACAAGACACCAACAGCGGCCCGCCCCCCCAATGGCGCATGCGCACTTAGCTGCGTTTTTGCCGTGCTGCAGCAGCGCGGTGTGATCAGGGCACAGAGCTGGAGTGTGGCAACCCGGTGGCCCGTGTGATCGGGCTACCACGCCTTATCCGGGGTGAACTGCCACGCCTCTCCCCCGCGTTTTCTGGCCCGTATGACCGGGGCCCTTGTACAGCAAACAGGAGCTGGGAATCATTGTTGGTCCTGTGGAGGTTAGCATTATCACCCATGTTGCTCAATATTCATGAAAAATCTTTGAATGAGATCACCCATAGCTTTGGAGTTGGCTATTAGAAATATGCTGATGATAGCCAACTGTATCTAAGTCAGCAGAAGGAGCCATTTCTGTTTCTGCCGCGATCTTATCTGCTGTGGTCAAGTGGCTGAGGATGAGCAAGCTGAAACTGAATCCTGAAAAATGGTGGTGATGGTGGTCAACAATATGGTTGCCAACTTCCAGATGGGACTTAAGAGTTCTTCTGGCATTACAGCTGATCTCCACAGCACAAAGATCACCTCTTATGGACAAAATGTCAGATGGCATAGCATAGAGGCTAAGTGAAACCAAAGCCCTAGAGTGAAACATTCCTGCTGAACTCCCTCCCCGTCCCAAACCCCTTCGATCCCAAGGCATTGATACCAGCCTCCAGGAACTTCCCAAGTCAGAACGAGCAACTCTAGTAAGGCTGACTGTTTGGAGAGTGTTATGCACCCCACTTTCGATGTGCTGAGTTTATTATTATGTGACTCTGTTAAGAGCTTAGGAATTCTGTTGGACCCATCTCAGTTATTAGAAAAGCAGCTTAGGGTGGTGGCAAAAAGGTATTTTTTTATTACATCCAGTACAGCAATCAGACCCCCTTCTTGGACTCTGCTGACCTGCCCACGCTGAACTATGCTATGGTGTACAGGGTTGCCAGGCATGGACTGGCAACTGGCAAGAGATGAAGGGAGGCAGGTTCTTACTGCAAGAAAATCCATAGAGTTTTGGGGTGAATGTGAGAACATTGTCCTGGTGAGATGCCAGCGCTTCCAGGCAGGGCCGGCTCGCCCACTAGGGCGCCAAAATGCCCCCGCCCCCGTGAAAAGCCCCCCTTCCTGCCCAGTGCTGGCCGCCCCGGCTTTCCTGGGCGCCTCCGCTGGGAGGGAAGGGGCGGGCGTTCTAAGCCCGCCCCTTCCCCGGCTCTCCTGGGTGCCTCGCACGTGCGAGGCACCCAGGACAATGGCGCTGGGCCATCTCCAGGCCCCACCGGGAGGTTGGCATCCCTGGTGGGGTGGGTGCCCCAGGCTGTCCTGCCTAGGGCGCCCAGACATCTGGGGCCAGCCCTGCTTCCAGGTTGCGCCGGAAGTGACATCATTGCGTAGCAACGAAGACTGCCTGTTTTGCTGGCCTGCTTCTGCCCACTGTTCAGATGAGTATTGGTGGGCATCAGCAACAATTACCAGGAGTTTGCCCGCCATTAGCAAGTACCTGGTAAGCCTATATGGTAACCTCCAGACTCAATGCTTTCTACATGGGTAGGGTTGCCATCCTCCATGCGGGGGGCTGGAGAGCTTCCAGAATTACAACTGATCTTCAGACTACATAGATTGCTTGTTTATTATTTATTTTTAAAAATTATCATACTTCTAGAGAAAATTGGTGCTTTGGAAGGTGGACTGTATGGCATTATACTCTACTGATACCCCTCCTCTCCCTAAACCCCACTGTCCCAGGCTACACCATCAAATCACCAGGTATTTCCAAACCCAGAGTTGGGAACCTTAGGGTCTGACTTGTTTTGGGAAATTCCTAGTGATTTGGGAGCAGTACCTGGAGAGGGAGCTTAGGGGTATGTGTGAGGACACAGAGTCTACCCTATAGAACTGCCATTCCTCCTAGGGAAAGAATTTTCAGAATCTGGGGATCTGTTCTAATTGTGGGAGAATTCCATGCCTCAATTGGAGGGTGATGATTGTAATCTGCCATTAGTTGCTATCCAAATATGACACATACTTTGCAAAAAATAGGGACAGTGATTTATTAGGAGCAGGTTCTGGATAATAAGACTGTGCTTGGTAGATAGGGACATCTGTAGCACTTGAGGGTTTGGCCAGAGATTGTGGGCTAAGACTTGTAGCTGGCCCTGCCTGATCCTATGAAAGTCTACCCAGAAGTTCCACTGGACTTACTCTTGAGTAAGAGCCTTTGTGCTCCTGTTAGTCAGCTGACCAGAAATCAAAGACACACTGAAGTGCCAATAGGTATAAGTTACTGAGTACACTCTTGGATTGCTTATAAAAAACACAGACACCACATGAAATAAAATACTCTAAGAACATTTTATCATATGCAATGTCCAAGAATGCTTCATTAAGAGTGTCTACCATTATATATGTTGCACTGCAACAGGGAGCAGTCCAATCATAAATAAAGGCAGACATGGATAAATTCATAATTAAAAATGCATTAGAAATTACAAGCATAATTTATTTAGTAATGTGCAATGGAATAAATTTTCAGTGTAATATTTTTAAATGTGGCATTAATAAATAATAGTAAACAGAATGTTCATATAAATATTTTCGTAAGTAGTTATAGTCCAAGGTGCTATGCTGTTAAATAAATTTTATATGGGAGAACCAGATTTTTTTCCCCTAAATGAGAACTTTATTAGGTTAAGTTAGTTAGGAGAAATGTGTAACCTAAGCAACTGTCAGGGACAATTTTGAGATTGTCAGCTCACACTTCTACTCTGAGTCGTACGAGTTTTAATGTACCATAAATCCTGACATCATGAGGATATTGCTTCAGAACAGAGGTATCCCGAGATAAGGATTGCTTCTATGCATCCTTCACTGAACTCAGGAAAGGAATATGCAAGACTCCTGGGTCATCCCAATGAAATAAATTATTGGAAGTGAAATAGGGTTGCCAGGTCTGGGTTGAAAAATACCTGGAAACTCTGGGAGTGGATCCAGGAGAGGACAGAGTTTGAGGAGGGACCTCAGCATAATACAATGCCATAAAGTCCACCAGTCAAAGCAGCCATTTTCTCCAGGGGAGTTGATCTCTGTCACCTGGAGATCAGTTGTAAAAGGGGGAGATCTCCAGGTCTCACCTGGAGACTGGCAATCCTAAAGTGAAACAGTGCACTATCAAAATGCTGTCGATCTTTACTTAGGCTTGGCTGATCTGCAACTTGGGAGACCAGCATTTTCCCTGCATCCCGTTAGAGTCACCATTATGGCTCATGTCTTCTCGAAATGGGAAGCGATTTGACCCTATCTATGTTTTCCTCTACAGTTAAGTCCTACACAGCTCAGTGCAATTAATTGCCAGGGAAACATCCAGAGATTTGCAGTCTAACTACAAAGTCTAAAGGTTACATAGAAGTAAGCCCTCCTCTGTTCAGTGAAGTTTGCTTCCAAGTGTGTCCTCCTGAGAAAACATCCTGTAAAAAGTAGCCAGAATTTACACTCATGATGAGAAGTTTCCTGCACGGCAATTTTGGGGGAGTAAGCCCTGTTACTTCTGAGTAAACAGTCTTCGGACTGGGCTCAGCACACTTCCCTGGGAGTTTAGTTTTGCATTCAAAAGGGTTTACTTCCGCCTAAGTATACACAGGACCCTTCCTCATAAACTAAACGGGCTTGAGGTTGCCATGGCAAAGTGCCATCCCGAGGGACGTGCAGGAAAGCCAACCGACAGCTCGGCCGAGTCCCTCCCCGCAGCTACAACACCATCTCTCCGTAGGTTAGCCGTTGCCATGGCAATAATCGGAGGCCGGGTGATGCAGACTCCTCCGCCCATCCGTACGCCTCGGCACGTGACCGTTCGAACGCCCCAATCACAAGTTCCGCTGCTAAGGGGCCGAGACCGGAACGCTGGGAAGCCGACTTTCGGTCCCTTTCAGCCGTCCTTTGCAATTGGACATCGTCGCCTTCTCTCGTTCCATGTTCTGATTGGCCACCGGCTCCGCGCGCGCGCGTGGGGGTGGTGGTGTATATTTAGTTGAACATGTATTGTTAAGTTGGCTTGAGCTACGTACTTCAGCTGCCTTCGAGACGCCCTCAGGGGGCAAAGCGGCACGCTAAAATCTTGGAGTATTTATTTCCTTCTGCCCCCCTCCCCGTGTTCCCTTTAAGGTGCCCCTGGCAACAGGGAGCTTGAGGAGGAGTTAGAGCTCAGTAAAATAAACCACACCTCCAAAGTGGGCGGGGCGAAAAAGAACTACCTCTCAGACCGAAGGCAAAATAAAGGGCAGGAGGGGGCGGAGCGAGGCCCCGAGAAAGGGGGAAGCAAAGAGGAAGATTGCATGGGGAGGAGCTAAATAAAGAGCGGGAAGCTCAGGAGGCGGGACAAGAGCCCTTAAGGGGGTGGGGTGCAGGGATGGCCCAGACGGCTTAGAGGCGGGGCTATGAAATAACGGGGCGGGGCGTAGGGGAGGTCAACTTTTGAGAAATAGGGAGAGGAAAGAATAGAGAGAGGGGAATGTGTGGGGGGTGTATATTGGGGGTAGCCCCATAGATGTATGTTTCTTATCTAGTCTGATATGAGTGACTCTGTGACAAGGAAGTGTCCTGAACAGACAGTTGGGGGGAGGGAGTAATTGACGCTTATTTAGTGATTCTTTACTGTATTTTCATCCTCCTCTTTCTTCACGTCACGGTGGGGCACTGAAAGTCAGCCTGAGCCCTTCCCAGAAGCTGTGGAAAGGAATGAAGGGGGGGGGGTAAGAAGACAGCCTAATAAGTGTGTCTGAGTGAGGAGAGAGGGGCGACGCGAGACAGAGGGACAGGTTGGAGAGAAAACTAGGAGAAAGGAGTGGGGCTGGCTGAGGCGGGGCTGTGCAGGGAGCGGAATTCGGGGCGGGTGGGGAAGGGAGAGGGCTGGAAAAGGGGCTGTTGGGGAAGTGGAGCTGTGGGGGGGGGTCGTCTGAGGAGAGCGACAGCGGAGGCTCAAGTGGTGGGGGAGGGGCAGGAATCAGGGCGGCCAACTTCTACTCCTGGGGGGGGGGCTCCCTCCCTTTAGGAACAGCCAGTAAAGTAGCGTGGTGTCCGGGGTGGTGGTGGCGGCGGTTTCCCCTGCCGGGGCAGGAGGTTGGCAAGAGGACAGGCCCGGGTTGTGGGGAGGGGCGGGAGGTGAGGAAGCGCGCGTGTGGACCGAAGCGAGGTCCCGGCGCTGCTGTCAAGCCAGTAAGAGATGAGAACGAGGAAAGTTGATTCCAGAGAGGTGCCAACGAGGGATGTTCTAGCTGCCGTGCTGCGTTACAGTCCCCTCTGAGCAATCCCATTGATCCAGTGGGCCTTACTGCTAAGTAAAGACCCCTGGGATCTGGGCTGCGTGTGTGTGTGTGAAGTGAGTAGTGGTTTGTTGCCGCTTCCCCCCCCCCCCCGAAACTTGCGAATCCCGGCTGGAATCTGCGTTGATTTGCGGGAGGGGAGGGCTCTGGGAATCTGTCTGCGGCAGGCAGAAGTTCCACGGGGCGGGACTTCAGGCCCGGGGAGGGCGGGCGGGCTGGCGGGGCGGGACTTCGGCGGGCTGCTCGTCCGCCTCTTTCTCCGGAGGGGAGGGGGCGTGGCTCCGGCAGGCTCCCACGTCCCCTCTAGTCTCTCTCTCGGCTTCTCTCCTCCTTCACAGGGTGACACGTCTGCAGGGTGAGTGAGTGGCATTGGCAGACTGTCAATCCCTCACCAAAGCGGCCATCAAACAACATAAAACACACACAGTCACTGAGCTGCTGGGCTCATAAATTCCAGCTGGCTGATATTTTTGCACGTTGCTTTTTTGCAAGAGAGGGTGTAATTAATATTTTTCTGTGTGTTTTTTTAAAAAAACTTTCCCCCCTTAAAAAATCCGCTCTTTTTGTTTTGCACAAGTTTAAACTTTTGCTGCTATTTTATCCCCCCTGTTGTACAGACATTGGGATCGGTTTGTTATGATTTTTTTCCGAGGGAGGAAAGGGCAATTATTTTTCCCCCTCTGGTTGTATTTTCTTGGCTTCGATTTTTTTCCTTTAAATGTTGCCATTAGGGGCTTGATTTGTATGCGGGATTTTTTAAATTCCCTATCTTGTGCCACACTCGTAACTTTTTTAAGGATTTGAAAGCACGCTTGTTTTTCTTTTTACTTTTTTTTGTACAGTTTCCCCCTCTTTCTTCCAAGAAGAGGGTTTTTAGGGGAAAAAAGACAAGTAAATAAAGGACATAAACAAGCAACTAACTTTTTTTCTCCACCTCCCCACCCCCCAAAAGGAAATAATAAAAGCTTTGGATGAAGATTGTACCAAGGAAAGAAAACTGCCGACACCTTATCAAGGCCGTTTATCCGAGCCACAAATATGATGATGAAAGAAGATTGTAACTAAAGAAGAGATTGATTTACTGCTTTGGAAAGCAGAAGAGTGTGGAATAAACAACGGAGATCCGGTCAAATATCAAAACACTGATATCTTCCCCCCTTTATTCCCCTCAAGAACAGGAACTGAAATCCATTACAAGACCCAGCGATTTACTTGCATTTTCTCTCCCCCGCTCCCCCAGCACAAAACCACCTTCTGATCGCGAAGCGCTTATAATTTTTTCCCTTTCTTTTTTTCTCCTCCTCCTTCGCCGTACCGTTTCTTCTGCTCCTGCCGCCGCTTGCTGCTGCTCGTCTCTAAAAGTGCATTGATTGGGCTGCGGAAGGAGGTATGGATGAGCAGTCCAGGATGTTGCAGACTCTGGCCGGCGTGAACCTGGCTGGCCACTCGGTGCAGGGGGGCATGGCTCTGCCTCCTCCCCACGGACACGAAGGGGCAGACGGCGACGGCCGAAAGCAAGACATAGGAGACATCCTGCACCAGATCATGACCATCACGGACCAGAGCTTGGATGAGGCGCAAGCAAAGTTGGTTCCGTCTAATTAACCCCCCCCACCTTGTGGTGTCTGTGAGTCTGGCTGTGTGTGTGCCTTGTGCGCTCCTCTATGTGTGTTGTTTATATGCGAAGTATTTAAAATAAATTAGCCTTCCTGTCTTTTTCACGGTAGGGACCAAAGATTCTTGCAATTAAGGGAGCCTCAGAATACTGGAGGAAAAATTGTAGAAGCCAGGGGCAACAGTCAGAGTTGGTCTGAGTAGAAAAGAGAAGCATGCGTGACCCCCCCCCCCGCCCCGTTTCCATTTTATTGTACTAAGGCTGTATCTAGGCTTTTGCTAATTATCTCTCCCCCCCTTTCTGCATGCCTCCAAACACTGATACCTGGTGTTCAGAAGTAGGGAGAAAGGGCTAGCATGCAGTCCCATCTTGGGGAGGCTTTGAATTTCCTGCAAAGAAGTGATTTTTAATAACTTCTCTGCATTCCTTGTCCCTGAAGTGCTGATAGAGTTAGATTGATAAGAGCTGACAAAACATTGTAGGGTCGGGAGTGACTTTGGTGTCTTTCTCCCCCCCCCCCTTTCTAAATCTCAGTAAATACAAAACAAAGCGTGTAGTTGAACTCTGGAAGTTCCCCCTCTCCCCTTCATAAATCAGTGATGATGATGTAGCGGATTGGAAAGCTTTGACAAGCCGTGATTTATGTGCCCGAGAAATGGCAGGAAATTTTCACATGAGGTTCCTCGTTTTTTAAACCCCCCCCCAATATCTGGAAGCAAAAACAAACAAAAACACTTGGGTATCGCTTCCAGGCTGCGAGTGGCAGGTAAGCAGGCAGGGCAGCTGGAGTTGGCTGGGTGTCTTCTTGTCACTCCGCTCTTTACTGATGAGCAAGGAGGCAGCGGATCTCCTCCCCTCCCCCTAGCACCCAGTTTACTTCTCTAATGTCTAAGTTCAGATCCCTTTCTCCTTAACGTAGGTAGTCTGTCTACAGTGCAATTACTCCTGTTGCTGGGCGCCTTAGAGAGTCTAGCTTTACCCCTATTCCTTACTGCTAATCGCTACCTTAACTGCTTACTCCGTGACACAGATCACAACACAAAGAATAAAGGCCCTCCCCCATTAGAATGACTTTTTCCCCATAACAGAAAAGGCTTCTTGTTATCAAATAGCCTGTTCTAATACCCTTTTTGTGTCTCTCTCTCTCTCTGTTTATCTTTATTTTGCAGAAAGCATGCATTGAACTGCCACAGAATGAAGCCTGCTTTGTTTAGTGTCCTCTGTGAAATCAAAGAGAAAACAGGTAGGACACCACAAGTTATACAGCTCTTAAAAACAAGCCCCTTCTCCCCTCTCTTCTCTCCCCCCCCCATAGGTAAATATTGCAATATACTTCTCTAAGCGAGGAATAGGAGAGCTGCTTTAGGAACCGCAGCCATCTTTGATCATCGCCTCCTTGTCTGTCTCTGATCTTTGGGTTGGGAGGCAGGGGAGAACATAAGGAGGGAATTTCTTTACAATTCATAATCCCAGCACACAATGACACACAAAATGTGATCGTGTGTCCCTGCTCAGGGTTAATTTTCCCTCTAGCTGTGATCGAAAGAAAATAACAGCGAGGACCCCAGGCTTTCTCTTTCTCTTCCCCTCCTCCCCTGCCTTGTTTTGAGTGTCAGGTTCTTAAAGAAGCGATGCAAGGGACTGGAGAAGCCTATTGCAGAAAGCAGCCCCTCTGAGCCCAGCAGAGCTGGCAACTTTCTTGGGCTGCTCTTCTGTTGATCTTGGAAGTTGCCAGTAGATGTGTAACTGGAGGGTTTCTCAGTCAATGGCTTTGAGTGCCTATGTATTGTAGGGGGAAATGACTGATCTTTAGAAATGCTGTGGGGACAGTTTTTGTCTTCAGCACATCTTCATCTTGCTGGGGGGGGTTTACACATGGTTATCAGTACCTGCCTGAAAATTCCTTCTGGGAAACAAAGGTTACATATTTGGGGGAGGGGAATAAATAAACTAAAGAACGAGTCGTCCAAATCCAAGGCTATCCAGGAGGAGCAAACATCTTTAAAGGAAAAAAAAATCAGTCTCGAACTCTTAAACCTGAAGGCTAAAAGTACACCATCAGGAATGATCTTTGTGTTGTAATTAGGAGCACTTAGCATCATTATAGTACTCCTTAACAGGCATTGCTTGCATATGCCTTGCAAAACTTTTATTCATTCAACTGCTTAGGAAGCCCAGTCAATGTTGTAAGGGTTGCCTTGGCTAAAGAAACCATTCTCCTTAGCTTTAGAATCAATATGGAAATGCAGGAATGTTGAGAACATATTTTTTTGAAAGTGGAGTCCATAGATTTGGGCCAGGAGCTAGGGGTGTTGGTTACTTGTGCTCGTGTGTAGGGAGAATAGCAAAATTTTACTTTATTGACCTCATAACAGTCCTTTTAAAACATTGCTAATGAACTGACTTTAAAGGCAGTATATCAGATTCTTGATTTGATGATTTCTGTTTTTTAAAAAGTTTTCTTACCTGTCCCATAGCGCTCGTGTTCATATAAAGACATAGTTACATTATTGGGGTGGAGTGGCAGAGGAGGACAGAGAGGAATGACAAGCCCTTGAGATTAAACCTTCCATGACTGCATAGGATGTTTTGTGCAACAGGAGAGCTTGCCCTGAAGGCCAAGAAATTATTTATCTGTATATTTGGGTAGCTAACACCTGAAAGCTAAACTAACAGAGTGCTAGGTGTAGAGGGAAGGGAAAATGAGATCTAAGCATTTATAAACTAATATAGTAAGTATTTCTGTCTTAATAAGTAGAAGCAGAAAAGCCATAGTTCTCAATAAATTTGTATTCATTGAGACTGGGTTTTTTGTTGTTGGGAACTTGCTTCTGTTCTCTGCTGACAGTGGAGTACTGGGGGCATTATCAATTGCACTGTGCAAATGAAATGGATCTCGCATTGTATATTCTCCCCCCATTTACTTTGCATTCGTTTTATTTATTTCTAAAACTTCGTTGTGAGGCCAGATTTTGAGCTGACTGTCTTTGATGTTCTGCAGCAGACAGATTTCAGTGCAGTAGGCATGGGTCCCTGTGATCTTTTATTTGCCAGACCTCCCTATTTGAAGGGGCATCTAGTCACTCATGTGTCAAAGGTGAGTCAAGAAATGAGAAAGTCTTTTCAGGACTGAAGAATTCTAGTGGAGGGTGTTCACAAGGACTATGGCTCCTTCAGGAGGAAAGAGATAACTGACAGCTGTCAAGGATTGAGTGTGATTTGGCGATTCTGGTCATTATCCCAAATGCTGTTTTGTTGCCCCCAAGTTGTATTTTCTGTGGAACAGTTAGGCACAACAAAGGATGGGCTTGTCCATCTGGCCAGAGGCAAAAACCTACCCGCTCAAGAAGCTTGAGGGGGTGAGATTGATGTGCTGAATGACTGATGGAAGAAAAACTGCATCACCCGTCCAACCCTCACCACCCTCAAGAGTTTTTATAGGACAGCCCTCATTCAGGATTGCCCATCTGAGATGAAATGGCTGAGCATGCATTAGCAAAAGAAGCGTGAAGGCAAATTCTTGCATATCTTGTATTTCATTGTCTCTCTCTGAAAATAGTGGGTGACTTCCACCCTTCTTTTCAATGGCCTGATCATTCTTATGACTCCCCCCACCTTTGTTTTGCTCTGCATGGGGAAACTTGTACATAATATATTGCCTCGTCTATCTTCATGTGAGCGCTAAACTTCCAGGATAAAGACTGTGGCTTGTATTTCAAGAAGTGGTGTTCCTGTTCCCTCCTTTCTCCCCACCCTTGCTATGTGATTTGATTCCAGACTTCTGCAACTGGGTGTATGCTAATACTTTTTTTTGGGGGGGGTGCGCAAAAACTATTTTTTTTCCCTCTCTCTTTGTAAGAAAATTGTTTTGGTGGTTTTTCCTCTACATAATTGGAAAAAAATGGAGAAGCAAGGGTTGGAAGTGGTGAGGAAAGGAAACCTAAAACTGTAGTTTTACATGAGTCTGTTCTGGCAGTTCTAATACTGTAGTGGTGACTGCGGTATTTCATTGTGTTTTGTTTACTTCTGTGGCTAGAGTTCTGTGCAGTTAGTGATGAGTGAGTGCGTCCATGCATGCACACATTTTTTTATTTAGTGTATTGCATATCAAATGACTTGGGATAAAAATCTACTACTCTAGAGTCAGAGGGTGCATTCCATTCATTAAGACATGCATTAGGTGTTGTTTTTTCTTTGTGGTGTGTGTTTCAATTTGGAATAATTTATTTAGGTTTCTACTATCTGATTTGATAGGGGTACTTATTTATTAAAAGAATTTGGGGGGCTGAGGGGATGGGAGTGATAACATTCATTGCTCCCCATCTAAAGTAAGTTGAATGTGATATCTGCAAATTATTCCTGGAAGCAGCACAAAATATCTGTCTCTTTTGAAAGAGCACTTTACTTATTTCAGTGCAAGAAAAAACTGCCATGGAGTCACTCACAACTGCCTCATGGTGACCCCAACCATGGGATGTTCAAGGCAAGAGATGAACAAGGGTGGTTTGGTATTGCCTTCTTCCACGTAGCAGCCTTCAGTCTTTCTTGGTAGTCTCTCATCCAGAGTAGGGGGAAAATGAGCCATAAGGTCTTCGAAGTCCTCTAGCAATAGCTTTCAGCTGTGCTGGGGTGTGTTTCATTAATCTGTACGTTGTCTTACTGACTCATCCCAAAGTGTCTGCTTTGTGAATAGCTGATCCGTTGCACATTTTGTGTTTTTCTCTTCACCTGTGAGGTTATGTTAATGTGTCTATGTAATTTTGTCTGTTGTCCCTTCATAGTTCATAGTTGGATCACCCTTAGCTGCCAGTTTCAGGTACTTGTATTTAGTTAACTAAAACTCCAAACAAAAATATATTAATTCTGACAGTCTCTAAAACGAGTAGAGAATTGCTGTGTTTTCCCTGTGGGCTGCTGTATCAGGGAGTTTTGAACTGATACATAAGCTGTACATTCTAATTTTTCCACGTGAATATGGATGTGCATGTATGAGTGAAAGAGAAAATTGTGTGTGTGTGTCTTTTTAAAAAAGAGTCAAATATGACAGCTGCCAACCAAACCCTAATTTAATGCCACTACAACCCTGAATTGCATTCATTCACTAGTAACTCCTAATGGCATACATGATGTCTTGCCAGATTTGTGGCCTTTGTGAGGCTTATAAGCAGGACTGACTTGGGAAGATCATAAAACTTAATGAACTTCTCGGCTGCAGGAGGTGTCCGCAGGGGGAGAGACAGGCCTGCTTGGCTGGTTGGGCTGGTTGGACCATTTTTTATGTTTTAAAGAGGGGTGTAGGAAGAGAAGAAATGACAATTAAAAATGTCCAGAGCCCTCATTCAGAGTTAACTGCTTCAAGAAGTCAAAGACTTTGGTTATGTCAAAACACTGGCATACCCAGGCTACCCCCATCACCACATATGCCTAGATCAAAATGTATAAGAAATAACTTCTTGCAGTTTCCATTATGTTTATTAGTGCAGTTGTAACTGTTTCTGCAACACCTTTTTACTGACAATGTTTGCACTCTGTTATAGCTGTACTACAAAGCTCTTCACTGATGTCTGAGGACCTCCACCTCTTGAACACTTCAGTGCCTCATAGCTATGCCAATGACTCAGTATAGGACAACTTTCTCCCCTGCTTTTGATCAAGATTTTGAAATAAGTAAGAAGCCCTGTATGCCATTTGACCAGGGTACAGGAGCTGAGTAACAAAAACTCAGTATTTGCAAACTGGTTTAACAAATATGATATTATGCAGTGAAATTATAATATGAGAGAGTGTATGTAGAAGTATATGTAGTTAAAATTATGCTTGTTAGATATGCTTAACAGTAAATGGGAGAGTGATTTTTTTCCTTTTGCTTTTTAGACAGTGGTTGCATTTGAGGGAAGATCGTATGTTTTTGTATTTCCTTTTTTTGTCTGCACTAACATTTTTGATCCTCGAGATTAGAAAATTTCTTCGGTTAATCAAAGCAGAATGAAGTAATGAACTATCATTCTTTTAGTAATTTGAGAGTGCATCTTCCCCACCCCCACCCCATCTAACAACTATTGATAGGGTTCTCCCTTTTATTTTTAAAAAAAGATGTTTTAGGCTGCTTTGATTCAGCCATAGTTACTTGGTCATAAAAGACCTGTTACTGCACAGTACCTTTGCTAGAAAACCTAGCTGTGTTGTGGTAACAAATAAACATCAATTTGATTAGGTGGTTTCTTTCCCTTTCCTCCCCCCCAGCCACTTTCTTCTTCCCTTTGAACCTGTAAGGTATAATCAGACCTGTTTGTCAATACTAACTCAGTGTGTGTATTTCTTCTGTCTCTCTCCTTACCTAAACTAGGCTTAATTTGCTTCCTGAAATTGCAACTGCTGTATATGTTTTTAAATATTTTTAAACTTATCAGCTGCTGTCGAATTATTTGAAATGTTTGTTTTAACTTAGGTCCTTTTTGCGCAAAGTTAAAAATGAATTAATGTTACTGGAGGATTAGTGAGGCTGTCCGGCTAGACCATGTACCAATTTTAATAGATTCATCAACACAATTTCTACAGCCCTAGATGAGGCATGCCTATTTCCATGCTGTGAATATTTTGTGATCCTTAATCAGTTCAAATAGCAAACTGCTTGGACAGCTGTGATCAGAACACCATAGACAAAGCACAGTCTGATGATTCTGTAACAGTGCTTGGAACTCTCTAAAAAGCTTTGTATTGATACAGTATAATACTGAAACTAGGGAGTGTTATCCATCTCCCCCTCCCCTGACTGGTTCTCTGTCTGTGTTGCATTTCAAGCCTCACAGATTGAGGGCTAGCTGAATATTTTAAGCTAAATAGGAATGACTAATAGGTTTGTATACAAACAACTTTACATAAATCTGAACTCGGTTAGTTCCCCTTCTCCCCCCACACCTTTGTATCATTGATTGAATGAGATGTAGAGGTTTCTACTCTGACAGCTTGAGGAGAAAGGTTCCCCCACCCAGTCGTATTTAATGCTGTTTGCTTATCCAAGTGATCAGTATAGTTTGGAACTGGATAACATTTGCCTAGCATTCTTTTTTTCCTTTTCCTTTTTATCTTTTGTTAAACTTTTTACTTTGTTTTGGTAGGCAGTTCTGTTAAGTATGATCAAAGTAAATACTTTACATAAAATATTTAATAAAAAATAATTCAGATTTCTGTAGGCACTTGCTAACCTATAAAAAAAACTAAATAAGGGGCAGTTCATCAGCAGACTGATAAATTATGCTTTTTCAGCGCAACGTTAGAGCTATCCTACAGTATTATCTCTCCAATATATGCAAACATGGTTGAGAAATGAAAAGTGTTGCTGATCTGGTTTACTGCCATCAAAACTTTGTTCTTCTCACTTAGCTCCTAGAAAAACAGATATGTAGGAAACCTCCAGCTTTGAGATGCTTCATTTGCTTAGACTGTATGTCTTCCATTTTTAGCTTGTTATGAGTCTGTTTAATATGTATTTTGTAAGGTAAGTAGACAAGCATAGTTGGTAATGTTTAGTGAACTCTGGGTTGCAGCGTAGGTTCTGAAGGGTCTGTTGTCTTCTGTTAGAAAGCAGTCAATTATTTTATGATGATCATCTTTGATGGTGCACCTATTGTGGGGGGGAGTATTGGTAACTAGATTTGATGAAGAACAGAGATGTTGCTGAGCAAATGGGCACATCCTTGCTCTTTATTGTATATCCTTGCTCCTGAAAGCTGTACCTTAATTAGTTTTGCATTTGTGTAGAGTCCCTATTAAGAGGAAAATCAACATTCATCAGTATATGAATGTACAACATGTTATTGTATTTAATGTTCCAACAGTATCAGAATTGGGAGTTTGACAAGCTCTTGGATACTATTAATGGATGGTCAGAAGGTAGCTTCTAATGAAGATTGAGTCCTGTCTGAGTTGACTTGAGTTGAATTCAGACATGATACTTAAAGCGCTTTTTGAAGCACAGATGCTTTATATGTGAAAAACAGAATGAAAATCATAAATGCACTCGGTTTCTGATGCGTGGAAAAATGAGCCGTTTTAATATACTTGAAGTGGGTTTTCTGAATTGATTTGGCCATGCAGAGATGTCGATTTACAACCGTACTCGATCCTTTCTCTGCATGTGATTTTTGTTTTTGTCTTGCCTCCTTCTGCATGCTTAAAGATATGTTGTTAAAACTTTCATGTTAATTTTATATGGTGTTTTAGTTTTTATGCTATTTTAAAATTGTTAGCAGCTGCTTTGGTATCTTTGATTTAAAGTTCTGATGGAAATATTTCATATAATCCCCCCCTACCACGGGCTACAAGCAGCAGATCTTGTACAGCTGGGTTAAGGGGCTTTTATTCAGGGTTGATTCAGTTGTCATACTTCTGCATTAACCTTCAACCTGTCTAACAGATCTCTACCGTCCAGCAGGTGGCTTGTTACATATATGTGTTTTATTTTTTTGCTTTTTGTTTTGGTGGGTGTCATGCAAGAATGAAGCTACACATGCTCGGTTTTTTATTAAACACTAGTTCTGTGTTTGGGCAGATGCAATGAAACAAATCCATCTATCTCACAATCCTCTTACTATGCAATCTAAATTAAGATTCTGTGCAGGCCTTACAGATGCTGGTAACTTTTTTTTGGCAATTATCATTTTGTTTGGTGAGCAGTAGTAAAACAGTGTGCGGTAAAAGTGTTTAGAGGGAGAGAGGATAAATAAATGGAACAGTTTTGCAATGCAAAGTGGTTTGGGGTGCGCTTTTTTTTTTGAGGATTTCTTGGCTCTTGCTTAACTGCTATTGTGAAGCCTGGAGCAGATTTTTCCCATTGCTAATGCCCTAGAAGTATTAATTCACTTTGATATGCTAATTAGAGGGCATTATGCAAGAAATGAGATTAAGTGGCAGCATGAAGCCATTTGCCTGTCAGTAAATTGAGAGCTTTAGCATCAGGAGGAGCTTTGTGGTGTTTTTTTTTTCCTGAGTTTCTCTTGGTTTTGCATATAAATAAAATTGATTGAAAGGTCTAGAGAAGCTTCTAGAACATTGGTGGTTCTCTCCCCCCCCTTTATGATTATTTAAACTTCGTGTTAGAGACTTCCTCTGAATATTAATTGATCTAATGGGAGACACTGAACATGAAGAATTCCTTTGTGTTTCTCTCACTGTACACTGAAAGGAAAGTGCTATCTTTTTCTCTCCCCCATATGTACCCAGCGCTAAGAGCTGTAAGACTCAGGACCTTCTAGTGCAGAAGGGTTAGCTGTGGCTGGTGTCATCCTTTTAGTTTTGTTCTTTGAGACATTCTTGACAAGGATTTAATTTCAGGAGTACCAGCAAACAAAGAAATCTCAAAGTAGTTGTAGGTGCCTCCGTAAAATGGCTTTTTATCAGCCCAGCTCAGTTTCATGGTTTCTTATGAACTGGCAAGCAATTCAGACAGATGTTTGGGTTAGTTTAGGAAGGAACTGTTACACTGTTCGTGGATTTTATTGGGCTGCTGGAAAGAACATTCAAGTGGCATTAAGAATCTGCAAGAGCAAAGAAATTCTGGGTTAACTTTTACATTCTAACCTCAATTCAATCCAATGAGTCTATTTATTAGATTCTATATAGTGCATGATATCCCTCTGAGCCCCACACAGTGTCAAGGCACCATGGAATGGCTTGAAAGACATTGTTTCTGATTTAGATCACCTCTTCCCAACTTGTAGCTTTAATGCCAGTTTTAATTTTAGTTTCTTTGAGAAGTAGAATATAATCAGACCTGCACCTCCTGGTACAGAAGAAGCATTAAAGAAAAATATAAGAATGTAAATAAAATACGTGTGCGTGTGTCCATCTCCCTCTGTTTAGTGTGTGAGCACATTGGTGCATAGTGTATAGTAAATACTTCTGCAGTTGAAAGGCTTTGCTTAGCCTGACAATTTCTTGTACGGGTGGACTGAAATGCACTTAATTCTTAAGTATTTTAGTATGGATACAAGAGCATTAAGAAAGTACATCAACTGTGACTTTATTTAAATGACCATGTTTTCCTGAGGTGTGTAGGAGGGTTATCCCCTCATATATAGCATGGTGATTTCTGACAGTTTTAGTACTAGTATGGTTGCTGGATATATTTTGTATTCGGCTCTCTGAAGAGGGGAAAATTAAAGAAACCCTTTGTCTTGTGCATCCCAGGAAACTTCAGATTTTTGTGTTAAATGGCCAGTTGCAGTCTGTCTGTAGAAATGTATTATAACTGAATGGAATGGAGAAGCTGGAGGCAACTAGATCTGGCGTTGGTTGATTTTTACAACACACACATATTACCAAAAAGGGTTAAATGAGCCTATTAGATAAAACCCAGCAATTTTTCTTTAGATCTTTCTGGTCAGAACACTTTCACTAAATTTGAAAACGTTTTGGATTAGGATAAGAGTGAACTGTGACTAATACCCACAGAAATTACTCCCTTGTCAAAAATAACTTTGGTCTAGCAAATGTTCATTTCTGAGCTGTAATCCCTTGAACAAAAGGGCTAAATGAGGAAAACCTTCTGTTGATCTACTGCTTTCACTGTATTAATGTGGGTTAGGAAACATGGCAAAGAGGAGGTCTCTTGCATAAAATAAACAATAGTGTATCTTAAGAACTCTATGGGGGACTCTGATTTCATTTCTGACTTGAGATGGAATCTTATATCAACAGATGTTTCAGTATCAATAAACATGCATTAAGAGGGATAATTTTAGGGTTTTGTGGAAGATAGGGCAGGGAAGGATTTTATTTATTTATTTTATATTTTGCGTCTAGGCTCACAGCGGATAACATCATTATAAACATTCTAATTCATAAATACAATAAATATAATGAAATACCTAATAGTATATGATAAAATATATTATATCATAAACTAACAGTATAATAAAATATGGCTTGAAACTCAAGGGGGAGTGGTATAGAGTTTGTCTAGTCTAACGGGGGGGGGAAGGGGAGGCCAAGTCAAATTTGGAGCCTGTCACTGTCCTCAGCCTTAGGCCCAGCGGAACATCTCTGTCTTACAGGCCCTGTGGAACTGTAGGCATTCTGTTTTGCACTTCCTTAGTATTCTTACCAGTGTTTTGGTCACAGTGGCATTTGTGAAGAGAAATGTATTAAATATTAAATGCTTGCTAACCGTAGATGAACTTGCTGTAAAATAAGCCATAAGAGATGGGAGTCTGTCAGAAGTGCAAGTGGGCATGCTTGTGGAAATGGTGATGTCTTCTGCATTCCGAAGTCTCCAGGTTGTCTTTTCTCTGTGTCTACCCTAAATCTTATCTGATCTGTAGTGTAATGAAAACCTAGATGGATTTTTTTAAATTTGTAATTGCAGAAGGGATGATTCTTCGCTTTTCCTACTAGAAGGATGACAGACTTCTAAAAATATTTTGTTTATTTAAATCCTTCCAGAGGTTACTCATGTTCTTTCCAGGATGTTTTGGATACTGACTTAGTTATAATTGGACTCTCCCCCCACCCCCCAATTTTGTTAAAAATGAATAGGGGCTGTTGCAAAAAGAAACCCATCTTAAAATACTTGCTAAAATGACTCCCATTTTATGAAGTCTATATGGTGCCATGAGACTCTTGCTTAACTTCTAGATGGTTTTTGTGGCAGAACTGGTCTGTCACTTATAGTACTATTTATTTGTTTACTACATTTATCCCCTTTGTCCCCAGTAGTGACCCAAAGTGTCTTACAACAGTCTTCCCTTCTCCATTCTATTGTCACAATGACCCTGTGAGGTAGATTAGGCTGAGAATATGTGACTGGCCCAAGGTCACCCAGGAAGCTTCCATGGTGGAGTAGGGATCTGAACCTGGGTCTCTCTTATTCTACTCTGACACTTTAATTACTACACCACACTAGTTATTTTACTAATTGGTGTAATACCCATAATAATGAGGGGAAAGAACTGCAGGTGCCAAATAGCTGTTGGTGCTGAAGTAATTGGGCTTGACACCTGGGTTGCTTTAGAGATCAGAAAGTAGATTTGTTTTTAATTTCATCTGGCTTCTGAGGCCTCAATTCTAGACACACTTACTAGGGAGTGAACTATATTTGATTAAATAGGATTTACAGCTTGTATATGGTGTGTTTCAAGTGCATTCAAAGCACTTTACATACACCTTAGTTCTGAAAGTCATTTTAGCACGCCTGTAAGGTGGGTCACAATTATTGTCTCTCGGTTGGAGGTGGGGGCTGAGGATAGGGGAATATTGGCCTGACTACTAGCTACCTAGAGATGAGAACTGGATGGGGTAGTAGGGAGGGCCTTTTTGTCAAACATGGCCCCTACACTCCTATGGCTCTGAACAAGACTGTGTGGTGATCCCTTAACTGGATTTTGAGGCTGTATTTATTACCATTTTTGAACAAATTATACAAACATGAAAAGTTGTGGAAATGATTGTGCACTAGATAAAGTGATACATTACAGGAGCGGTTGGTTTTACTGTGCTTTATGCCAGGGCTTTCTCAAAAATTATAGTGCAGTCTTCCTGTCGCTATAAAACCCAGTGATACAGTCCATAATAACATGCAGTGGTGGTATTTTTAGGATTTCACTTGTTATTCAAATGGAGTGGGAGCTATCAGTTTCTCTCCATCGTATTTCTTTCCTTTGACTTCAGGTATTTAAAAAAAAAACCCTCCCTGTTCTAAAAAGGAACAAGAAATACTGTGGGGATATTATTCTAAAGCCCGTTTCCTTGAGAGTTGGAAATTCCTGTTGGCACCTGTGTAAATGCAGCTGTGTGGTTGGTTCCCTCAGAGTTAAACCCCAGGGTTGCAGATAACACTATGGATGTTGTATAAACTCGCAGCAGGTAAGATGATGAAATTATTCCTGGACTGCTTCAACTTGCAGATGGGCAAATCACATGCCTGATTTTTTCCTTAGTAAATAATGTTCCTGTACATTCAAAATTTGTATACAGGTGAAAATCTTCTACCCTTGACCTGCTAGTTTTCTGTATTGAGGGATTTGGGTTGGGGGTAAATTTGAAAGAACAATGATGAGACATATCTCTGTCTCCTTCTCCATTACTGGAGCTTGAAGTGGTACAGTTAAGAAACCACCTGATGTACCCTTTTGGTGAGCTCAGGCTACTACTGGTGTCCTTGGGAGCAGGGGAAAACATCCTGTCAGTTGCCAGTGGGTATGTTGGAAATACCATGAACTGCAGGCTGTAGCTGACTTTGCACAGGGGCTTTCATGTAGTCAGTGAAACTTGCCCCTGATTTTCACTGAACGCTTCATCTGATTCCATATGTCTAGGACAGGGAGACAACTGTGTCAATCTGCTGAAGCCCAACAAGAACCACATGGCAACTTCATGGCAATCCAGTGTCTTGTTGGTTGAGCTTTCTGAGGGCAGCATCCGGCTTCATTGGATGTATGAAGTGGACCAAGATGGTGGTGGATACATTGATGTGGGAGGAACAAAAAATGAGGGGCGACCAAAAGATAGTGGGGGACGTATCTTGATAGCTGGTGTGTAATCCATAGAGATAGCAATCATGTTGCATTTATGCTATAAAGTTTTGAAGAAATAATTTCTTTTGGGATACAACTAGACAGTGTACTGTTGTAACTAGAGTGCTATACTTGGACTAGTGACACCCAGGTTCAAATCCCCACTTGGCTGTGAGTTTCCTGGGTAACCTTAGTCCAGTTACACACTCTTCCCCCTGACTTATCTCACAGGGTGATTATTAGTCTAAAATGGAGACGGGAAGAACTGTGGATGCTGCCCTGTGTAAACATGTGTTAATGATGGCTTGCTGACATGTGAGAGGGCTGGCACTGGATTTCCTTTTTCTT